>ML259342.1:0-35563 GCA_005239495.1 Nicotiana undulata | reverse complement strand
ATAGCGCCGTTCTGCATCCTTTAGCTTCCGGCTCTCATATGCTACGGGATGCCCGTCTTGTAGTAAGACCCCGCCAAAAGCATAGTCGGAAGCATATATTTGTACTTCGAATGTCTTGGCCAAGTCAGGAAGGGCCAAGACAGGGCTACTAGACATAGCCGCTTTTAATGCATTGAAGGCCTCCGCTCGCCTAGGACCCCAATCCCAAGGCGTGACCTTCTTGAGGAGTTCAGATAATGGTACTGCGATGAGGGAGTAGTTCTTCACAAATCGCCGGTAGAAATTGCATAGGCCAAGGAATGCCCTCAAGGCGTGGATATCCTTGGGTGGCAGCCAATCTGTGATGGCTTGGATCTTTTGCTGGTCCATCTTGATCCTTCCTTCCTCAATGACATGCCCGATGAAGTCGATCTGTTTTTGAGCAAAGGAGCACTTGGATAGCTTTGCGTACAATTCATGCTCCCGCAATCGGGCTAGGACCTTCCGCAAGTGCTCCAGGAGTTCTTGCAGTGTCTGGCTATAGACCACAATATCATCCAAATAGACCACCACAAATTCATCAATGTACTCTCGGAAAACTTGGTTCATCAGGGTGCAAAATGTGGCTGGGGCATTAGTCAAGCCGAACGGCATAACTAGAAAGTCAAACGACCCATATCTTGTCACACAGGTCGTCTTGTGTTCATCGCACTCAGCAATCCGGACCTGCCAATACCCTGTCTTCAGGTCAATTTTTGTGAACACCGTAGCACTCCCCAATCTGTCGAACAAGTCTGCCATGAGTGAAATAGGGTACTTGTTCTTCACAGTAATTTTGTTCAGCGCCCGATAATCCACGCAGAGGCGTAGACTACCTTCATATTTCTTCTGGAAAAGCACAGGGGACCCATATGGGGACTTGGAGGGTACAATGATCCCTATGTCTAGCATTTCCATCAATTGTCTACGAAGCTCAGTGAGTTCGGGTTGTGACATCCTGTAAGGCGCCCGGGCAGGTGGCTTCGCACCCGACACCAACTCAATCTCATGGTCCACAGTGCGTCTAGGCGGAAGTCTCTTCCGTATTTCCTGTGGCATGACATATTCAAATTCTAGTAGTAGCTCCCTTACGGGCGTAGGAAGTGGACTCGATGAGCGTTCTACCTTTTCAATGCATAGGGTAGCTATAAATGTAGGTTCATGTCTCTTGACTACCTTTTTTAATTGCAAGGCCGAGATGTTCTCAGCGGCCATCTTCATGGAAATGCACGGAATAATACAAGGCATGGCCCCGTTTAATCCCATCATCAGAAGCATGTCCTCATATGGTACGGGCATGGTGTTGGGTTGCCTCAAGAATTCTAGTATCACTATCAGCACAAAGTCATCTATGATCACCACGCGCAAGGTGAACTTTCCTTCATAAGGCCCCATCTTCACCGGTACTTCTTTGGCTATTCCACCCACTGGCTGAGGAGGTGAGTTAATAGCCTTGACATTACCCCGACCCTTTCCCACAACTATCCCAAGACGCTCCACCTGAGTTGAGGCCAAGTAGTTGTGAGTAGCACCTGTATCTATCATCGCCCAAATGGCTTTGCCGTTTACCCTCAGTTCAACGAACATCAAGGTCCTCTCTTGCTTAGGAGGAGTCCCTTTATTCGTCTTCTTTACCCCATTCTTGGCGACTGGGCGGGGGTCTTTCTTCTTGCGGATACCAGCACTGGTTCCCGCTAATGCTTCAGAAATAGAAACCATAATGGCATTAAACGCACCGACTGGTTCGGTCTGTTCATCATCATCTGCTTCATCATCTGTTCCATCATGATAAGCTTGATGGGCATTCATCTGTGCATGTGGGCACTCATTATTCCAATGTGGCCCGCCGTAATGACGGCACCCTGAGGGTGGCTTTCTCCCCCGGTCATTGCTGTTTGATGCAGCGCTGTTGCTGCCTGAGGAGGGAGCCTTAGATTTGCCTGCACTCCGGTCTCCCCCACTTCTATTAGGGCCGCCATTGGTAGGCTGGCCTTCTTTGTAACCCGCTCGGACAGGCGGCTACGACCTATCCTTCTGAGTCTCCATTTGGTAGTCCCCAAGGCATTCCGCTGCTTGGATTTCCTTGGGAAGGGTATCTACCCTTTGTCTTTGCAGCTCCATGCGGGCATAAGGTTTCAACCCTTCCAGGAATGTGAAGAGCTTGTCCTTGTCCCCCATGTCGAGAATGTTCAGCATGACTGCAGAGAATTCTTGCACGTAGTCCCGCACTGATTTGGTCTGGCGGAGCTCTCGTAGTTTCCTCCTTGCATTGTACTCAACATTTTCGGGAAAGAACTGTAGGCGTATGGCTGCCTTCAGTTCCACCCATGTCTCTAGAGCATCTTCACCGGCCCTGATGGCTTCGTACTTCACTCGCCACCAGAGCTTAGCATCACCCTGAAGATACATGGCAGCAGTTGCTACCTTCTTGGCTTCTTCTAGGCCTCCCACAACATCGAAATACTGCTCGATGTCGAAGATGAAATTTTCCACTTCTTTAGCATTCCTAGCCCCACTGTATGGCTTTGGCTCAGGAATTTTCAGCTTCTATGCTAAGGGGGCGGAGTTCACAGTGCCCCCGATTTGATTTCCACCGCCTCGAAGCAAGACTTGTAGAGCAGCATTGACAACGTTGAGATGGCCTGTCAAGTTGTCGATAGTTTGCTGCATGGCAGTCATCTTGTCTGCCTCTTGTGCCCTGTGGGCTAAATTCTCTGCGCGCTCCTGTTGGAGGCCCTTAAATTTATCAAAAATTTTGGCTGCTTCAGTAGCTGTCGTTTGCCGGTCTCCTTCAGAGTCGTGACTCATGTTTCCTATGTCAACTTCGGCCTGGGCCATTCTGCGGTCCAGTTCGTCCAACCTTTGTAGTAGGTTGGTTTTCAGTTCCCGCACCGTATCCACTATGGGCCGTAGTACGTCAACCGTCTCCTCAAGGGCCTCAATGCGGTCCCCCTGATTCACCATGGTCAGAAATGGTGGTAATGCCAATGCGTTCCCTCGTCCGATGTCGATCCTAAGCTCTGATACCAAATGTTACGCGGCGCCTTCCTGAGATTCTTTTGAAGGGAGACGTAAGGCTAAGCAACCGATGTCAAGGTGGTTGTTGTCCGCAAGTGAGGTCCCCGCCATACGCTAGACGAGATTGCCAGTGCCGTGTGGGAAAACCAATGCCAACAATTGAGAGAACAGTAATGAGAATTGAATAAAAGCTTGATTTCAATAATGAAAGTTATGACAAAAGAAGGCAACGCGGTGTCGAGGGGTAGAGACACCAGTACAGAGAATTGCTTGCTAGAATGCTTTGAATGCTTGATACCCCCTAATAATGATTAAAAAAAATAAACCAAAGTTATATGAGTAGACCAAACTACGCTAGAGAAACATAATGAAAGTACATGGAATAAAACTACTCTATATTTACAGGGAAAAGGACTTAGTTTTCTACAAAGGTAGAAACAGGTCCGTTGGTAGCAACTTTGTCTCAGGCATCACGATCTGCGTGCGCGGCGCTGTTGGCAGCTGCTTGCGGCTGGGCGCTAGCAAGGGAAATTGGTGGGGCGATAGAGGCACATGCACGCTTGTCACTTGGCGCGGCCAAGACCACGGGGCCGTCCGTGGCGCTAGGCGTTGGGAGGCTTGCTAGGACGCCACGGGGCGCACCCAAGGGGTCATGGGGCATGGCTGGAAAGCCGCCCATGACATACTACACGTTAGGAATCCTACATGATTACCTTTAGAAATCCTATTTATATAATTACTTTCGGGCATGCATATAATACTACATGTTAGCATGTATACCTAATACATTTAGGAACACGTTATGTTTCCTTTTAAAATAATTACTTTCGGGTAAAGACATATTTTTAATCATGTAATCTTATTATTTTTAGGATATACTTCTTCAAAATTTCTATGACTAATTGAATTTGAAAACGTAAGCACAAATACAATATTAATAGACCAAAATATCCGTATAATAATTAAACGGATGAACTCATAGGGAAAGGACATAACTGCAATAACCTATTTTTGGACTACAATACCTTCTATGCTAATTTTTAATATTTAAAATTTTAAAATTAATATATAAAAATATGTAGGAAGGTTTAATAAAATCAATTTCATAAGAATCCTCCGTATTGACAATACATTACCACTCCATAATGTTGTATACGGTCAAAACTGGGAGTGGCCGATTTTAAGGTTTCTACGTCATTTCGAGCCCGACCTTGATTGTATCGCAGTAGAGTCCAAAGATCGACCCCGAGGTGCATTCCTAGAGGGAGAATATCGAGGGATAGACATACCTCGAGACAGAATAAAGATCGAGGACCGTCATGAAAAGGCGGAAAACTCCCAAGAGCACGTGGTTAAAGCTGACGATGCCTGCAAGAATAGTACAAGTCCGTACTGGACCATTAAATAACTGTACCAGCTGTATTTCATTGTAATAATTGCACATGTACCATGTTGAGATTCCCCCTCCTATATAAGGAGACCCTTATTGTTTTTTGGACACATAATATTCAATACAAGAACAAGAACATTCTCTGCTTTCTAACTCAAACATACTGCACGATAGTTCCACTGATTTATTACTTTCATTTATTGTGTTCATTAATTATTCTTCATTTATTGCTTGTTATTGATCATCAAAGGGCTATCATCGAGACCCTCAATACTGTTATTTCTTCATCGATCGCCCCCTGATAGGCATACCAGCTCGACCTCGAAGCCCAGCTTCGGCCAGCTCGAGACTCAGTCTCACAACTGTTTGGTTTGCATATCACCACTGTCTCTCGCTCTTATCTCATTTTCCTAACTCACATTTAGCATCTATTGCCTATAAACTAGTATTAAAATAAATCATATATTTTTAGAACCACAAAATCAAATATAATTGTAATTACCATTTTCAAGGTAAACAGTTTGGCGCCCACCGTGGGGCTAAAAATAATAGTGATTGTCTAAGTGCTGGTTTGCTAAAAAACACAAGCTATTCTTTACACTTTTGCTTGTCCAAGAATCTTTGGCTTCAGGTGAAAAAATGTCTAACTCAATGAATTCACATGAAAACAACGGTCTTGAGGATCATGGAGAGAACGGTGTAGCTGTTTCAGGCGCCGGTGTACCACTGCAAAAACCTTAGGACGCACCAGCGCCATTCCCCATGGATGTGGGCTCACGCAACGCCCAACATGTCGATATAATCTCCCATACCGACGGGAGTATACACCGGGGAAACCAACATAAAGCACGGAAAACTCAAGATCGGGAGGAAAGAGAAGTTAGCCTTCATGTAATTTTTGAAATGTTACAGGCACAACAAGTGGAAATCACTCAGCTACAAAGCCATAAAAAAACTCCAAGAACAGTACCACCAGAAGCGGCTCCTCGAGTCAAACAAGCACCGGAAAGGTCGAGCAACAACGGGTCAGCAGCCGACCCCGCTATTATGAAGATGCTCGAGGACCTCACCAAGAGGATTGAATCGGACGAAAAAAAGATATAAGGTAACGAGAAAAAAGTGGAGACCTACCACTCGAGGGTCTATCAGATCCCGGGCGCACCCTCGATTCTGAAGGGTGTAGATTCAAAGAAGTTCGTGCAAAAGCCATTCCCATCAAGTGCTGCTCCAAAGCCCATCTCGAAGAAATTTAGAATGCCCGATCTCCCGAAGTATAACGGGACCTCAGACCCCAATGAGCACATCCCTGCTTACACTTGTGCTGTAAAATGAAATGACCTGAAGGACGACAAGATTGAATCCATTATGTTGAAAAAACTCGGAGAAACACTATCAAAGGGGGCCATGATATGGTATCACAACCTGCCCCCGAATTCAATAGATTCTTTTTCCATGATGGCAGAGTCTTTTATAAAAGGCACATGCAGGTGCCATCAAAGTCGCTACAAGGAAGTTCGACGTCTTCAAAATCAAACAAAGAGAAAGCGAAATGCTAAGGGAATTTGTATCTCGCTTTCAAATGGAACGAATGGAGTTACCACCAGTCTCCAATGACTGGGCAGTGCAGGCCTTCACTCAAGGCTTGAATGAACGAAGCTCCATAGCTTCGAACCAACTAAAGTAGAATTTGGTTGAGTATCCCGCCGTAACCTGGGCGGATGTTCACAACCGATATCAATCAAAGACCAGGGTCTAGGACGACCAATTGGGAACCCCCTCAGGCTTAGCATACCCCAGCATGCTCCTAGTTAAGAAATCAAATTCCACAGAAATGGAGTCGAGATCAAGCAAAGAAAAATATCAGCCATATGCCAAAGACCGGAGAGATACTCCAAGATGAGATATACCTTGAAATGACCCAAGGACAATTTGGGGCCAGAATTCCCGAGGATTTATGAGCAAAACCAGGTTTGACAGACATTCGGGGCCGGTGGAGGCACCCCAATTATCAGAATACAACTTCAACATCGATGTCTCGAACATCATAATAGCCATAGGCAGGATCAGAGATACCAGGTGGCCGAAACCCGCGCAATCAGATCCTTCCCAAAGAGACCCCAACTTAATGTGCGAATATCATGACATCCACGGTCACATGACAGAGGATTGTATGCAGCTTCGAGAAGAGGTGGATTGGTTGATCGGTGAAGGGCATCTTCGAGAATTCCTCAGCAATCGAGCCAAGAGCCACTTTCGAGAAAAAGAGGCGAACAAGAGGAACTAACCAAAAGAAACTCAACACATCATTCACATGATCATTGAAGGAACCGACGTTCCCCAAGGATCCGTGATCAAACAGACAAAAGTTTCCGCCGCAACAGAAAAGCAAACTCAGATATATATGCCCGAGGACATCATTGCATTTAGTGAAGAGGACTTTGAGACCTTGTCTCAACCGCATAATGATGCATTGGTAACTTCCTTTACATTGAATAACATTCAAATTAAACGTGTGCTCGTGGATCCAGGTAGCTCGGCCAACATAATCAGGTCGAAGGTGGTGAAGCAACTCGGACTGCTCAATCAAATCGTACCCACCTCTCGAATCCTCAATGGATTCAACATGGCAAGTGAGGCAACGAAGGGGGAAATCATCCTCCCAGTTAACATGGCTGGAACCGTTCAAAACACCAAGTTTCATATCATCTAAGGAGACATGAGATACAACGCCTTGCTTGGGAGGCCGTGGATACACAACATGAGGGCAGTACTATCAACTCTTCATTAGATGATGAAGTTACCAACCAAAGACAGTGTAAAAACAATGTACGTAGAGCAACATGTGGCAAATGAAATGTTCGCGGTACACGACGTGGCACCAACATCCTCCATCTCGGAGGACCCAGAGGACAAACAGGTCCCCGAGGACGATGGCGAAGACTTCCTCACTCCTCAAACCTTCGTTGCCCCCAAAGAGTCGGACGCAACAAAATCAACGATTGAAGAGCTGGAGCAGGCTGTTTTGATCAAACATCTCCCAGATCGGAAGGTATACCTAGGAACGGGGTTAACCCTTGAACTTAGGAAAAAAGTCATTCAATTTCTCATTAACAACATCAATTGCTTTGCTTGGCACCATTTAGACATGACAGGAATCCGACCGGAAATAACAACCCATCGACTAAGCGTCGACCCTAGGTTCAAACCGGTAAAGCAAAAAAGAAGACCTCAGTCCGAGGTAAAACATGCGTTCATCAAGGACGAGGTAACAAAACTCCTAAAAATAGGGCCCATTAAGGAAGTAAAATATCTCGAATGGCTGGCCAATGTGGTAGTAGTTCCCAAAAAGGGAAAAAAATTAAGAATGTGCGTAGATTATAAAGACTTAAATAAAGCGTGCCCTAAAGATTCATTCCCGCTGCCCAACATCGATCGCTTGATTGATGCCACGGTTGTCCACAAGGTCCTCACTTTTCTCGACGCCTACTCTGGGTGTAATAAAATTCAGATGAACGCCGAGGACAGGGAGAAGACTTTATTCATCATGAAGTATGGTACATACTGCTATAATGTAATGCCCTTCGGCCTAAAAATTGCAGGAGCCATATACCAACGCCTAGTTAATAAGTTGTTCGAACATCAAATAGGCAAATCCATGGAAGTTTACATTGACTATATGATAGTTAAGTCCCTGCGCGCAGAGGACCATTTGAATCACTTGCCGGAAATATTCGACATCCTTAGAAGCTACAACATGAAGCTCAACCCCGAGAAATGTGCCTTCGAGGTAGGTTCGGGAAAATTTTTAGGCTTCATGGTGTCAAACAGGGGATCGAGATCAACCCCGACAAAATCAAGGCCATCAAAGAAATCACGGTGGTAAACAATTTGAAGGCCGTACAACGGCTGACCGGGCGGATAGCGGCCTTGGGTCTATTCATCTCGAGGTCATCAGACAGAAGTCACCATTTCTTCTCCTTACTCAAAAAGAAAAATAGCTTCGAATGGACTCCGGAATGCCAGCATACCTTAGAGGAGTTGAAGCGATATCTATCAAGCCCACCTTTACTCCACAACCAGAAGAAAGATGAAATAGTGTACTTATATCTGGCCGTATCCGAGGTGACGGTAAGTGGTGTGCTGGTTCGGGAAGAAAATGGTACGCAATTCCCTGTTTACTATGTAAGTCGGACCCTTGGAGATGCCGAAACTAGGTACCCGCACATAGAAAAATTAGCTATTGCATTAATAAGTGCATCTCGAAAATTGAAGCCTTATTTTCAATGTCATCGTATATGTGTTTTAACAACATATACTCTTCGAAACATCTTGCATAAGCCCGAATTATCGGGCCGATTGGCCAAATGGGCCATTGAAATCAGAGGGTACGATATCGAGTATCAACCCCGAACACCTATCAAGTCCCAAATTTTGGCGGACTTCGTGGCCGACTTTACGCCTGCCCTTGTGCCCGAGGTAGAGAAAGAACTCTTACTAAAAACGGGCACATCATCTGGGGTATGGACCTTATTCACTGACGGTGCCTCGAACGTGAAAGGATCCGGGCTCGGCATAGTTCTGAAGCCACCCACGGGAGGCATGATAAGACAATATATAAAACTGCAAAGTTGACTAACAAAGAAGCTGAATATGAGGCTACGATTGCAGGTCTCGAATTGGCCAAAGTCCTGGGAGCAGAAGTCATCGAAGAAAAATGTGACTCCCTTTTGGTAGTGAACCAGGCAAATGGGAGCTTCGAGGTTCGAGAAGACAGGATGCAAAGGTACTTAGACAAACTTCAAATCACTTTGCATCGCTTCAAAGAATGGACTCTGGTCCACATACCTCGAGAGAAAAACAACGAGACCGATGCGCTCGCTAATCTAGGATCATCCGTCGAAGAAGATGACATACTCCCCGAGGCTGTTGTTCAGCTATCTTAATCGGTGATTGAAGAAGGACACGATGTGATCAACTCCACCGGCCTGACATGGGATTGGAGAAACAAGTATATCGATTATTTGGGATTTGGGAAACTACCCACGGACCCAAAGGAATCAAGGGCCCTGCGAACCAAAGCAGCTTGGTTCTCACTCGACGAAAATGGAACTCTATATAGAAGGACCTTTGATGGGCCCCTAGCAGTATGATTGGGACCGGGGGAAACTGATTATGTGCTCCGGGAAATCCACGAGGGCACCTGCGAAAATCATTCCGGTGCCGATTCTTTAATTCGAAAGGTGATCAGAGCAGGTTACTATTGGGACAGCATGGAGAACGACACCAAAGAATTCGTTAGAAAATGCGACAAATGCCAGAGATTTGCACCGATGATTCACCAACCCGGTGAACATCTACATTCGGTCTTATCTCCCTGGCATTTCATGAAATGGGGAATGAACATCGTCGGTCCCTTGCCAACGGCACCAGGTAAAGCTAGATTTATTCTATTTATGACTGACTACTTCTCAAAATGCGTGGAATCTCATGCCTTCGAGAAGATAAGAGAAAAAGAAGTCATCGACTTCATCTGGGACAACATCATGTGTCGATTCGGGATCCCCTCCGAGATAACATGTGATAACATGAAGCAGTTCATCGGAAGCAAAGTGACAAAGTTCCTCGAAGATCACAAAATCAAAAGGATCATATCAACGCCCTACCACCCATGTGCAAATGGTCAGGCCGAATCCACAAATAAGATCATCATTCAAAACTTGAAAAAGAAGTTAAAAAATGCGAAAGGAAAATAGAGAGAAGTGCTGCCCGAGGTGTTATGGGCGTATCGAACAACTATGAAATCGAGCACATGAGAGACACCATTCTCTTTGGTTTATGGGTCCGAGGCTTTGATACCGGTCGAGGTCAGAGAGCCAAGCGCCAGATTCCGACATGCCACCTAGGAATCAAACTATGAGGCCATGACTACAACCCTCGAACTGTTAGATGAAAAGCGAGAAGCTTCACTAGTCCGAATGGCCGCCCAAAAACAAAGGATCGAAAGATACTATAACAAGAGAACAAACCTCCGACATTTTGGAGTCGGGGACTTAGTCCTAAGGAAAGTCACCCTCAAAACTCGAAACCCAAATGAAGGGAAGCTAGGACCAAGCTGGGAAGGACCGTACCGCGTCCTCGGAGTAATCGGCAAAGGATCCTACAACCTCGGCACCATGGAGGGCGAGCAACTTCCAAGTAATTGAAACATATCAATGCTCAATTGTTATTATTGCTAAGGTATAACCTTCTCCCTTTTCATTTCGTGCTTCACACTAATTGTTTTATAGTTGTACGATGAAAGACACCGAAATATCCTTCAACTAGAAGACCTTGGGTTTTAAAGCATGCGTTGCAGGCTTTTCCTTCGATCGGGTTTTATCCCGATAGGGTTTTACCGGCAAGGTTTTTAACGAGGCAACATCTATGTGCTACCTAAGGAGAACTCATCAAGTATTCAAGGCTTCTCTTCGATCAACCTCAAATACTGGGGGGCATCCTCCCGGAAGATCATCTCCCGGAAGAAATTGAAATATGCCAAAGAAGTTCTCGATAGGAGAATGATGTATCGGACCAAATAGTCGAATGAACCGTGTCCACGTAGAATAATCGAACCCTCGATGGCGAAATAATGTATGCTTGTACCAAGTAATCGAAGGAGTATCTTTTATCATCAAATACATCATGCTTTAAAGAAGCTTACTGCTCTCGCAAGAAACGGCTCCAGAGCCAAAAGACGCCCGAACATTTGGGGACTGTCATCGACAGTCAACTCACCGAGCCATCTAAACTCAAATTCGTAATCCCTCAACGAGGCAACCTCGAGCTCGTAAACCCCCTATGAGTCAACATAAAAAATGTAAGCCCTCAACGTGGCAACACCGAATCCGTAGGACCTAGATGAGGCATGCTCAATAATATAAGCCCTCCATGAGGCAACGTTAACAATATAAGCCCTCCTTGAGGCAACATCAACAAACATAAGCCCTCCATGAGGCAACATAAAAAATGCAAGCCCACTATGAGGTAAAATCGAACCTGTAAGACCTCAAGCAAGGCATGTACAAATTTCTAAGACCCTTAAAAAAGGGCATAACCCCGATATTGAAGTCAAGGCTACATGTTAGAACTTGTAAGACCCTTAAAAGGGCATACCCTCGATATAGACGCCAGGGCTATCTCACTTGGGGACTAAAAGGCTACGGCCAAACACAATGACTATGGTCATCAGGCTTCGGCCAAACTAACGCGACTCGGAGACGTCTGACCGTCGCCATAAAATCACAGGCCTTCAATTACTTCGAAAATACTTTGAAAAGATCCGGTTAATTAGGCTACCCTCGGCATAAGCAGAAAAGCTTCAATTATATCAGCTCCAAACAATGAAAGGGCTCCGAAAATTCAGCCTTCAAGCGAACCTCCCGAGGTGCTCATTTATCGTCACATAATGGCTCATAATTGAGGTTCTTATCGAACCGTCGAAGAGCCGGATGAACACAAAAACTTTGAAGATCCTTTAGCGAGGGAAAACTATAGCCATATTAGAGGTGGTACCGACCCAATGCGTAAGAGCCTAAGGGGCAATGCGTAAGAGCCTAAGTGCCAGCCTAAATAGCCTAAGGGCCAACACGTAAGAGCCCAAGGGCCAGACTGAAGGGCCTCGAGGCCAATTTTAAGACCTAAAGGTCGATGAGCTCAAGTCAAAACTTGAATCGGGGATCGAGCCCCAAACGACCACTTGTCGACCATTACCAATCGCTCATCAAGAGCAAAAACCTAAGGGTTTGTTTTGAAGTCCAAAATGTCTGACCAATTATCAACAAGCATCATAGTCTATTCCAAACAAGCAAAGGAAAGACGAGAAATGACGAAAAACAAAAGGCCTTTTATAAATATTGAAGGTTCATAGGGGTGTACTTACAAGGCTCATGCCTGGAGCCCTTACACAAAAAAGAAAATGAATAAAAACCTAATCTACCACCGGGGTTGTGCCTTCAATGACTCCCTCGTAGGTTGTGCCTTCAACAACTCCCTCAAAGGTTGTGCCTTCAACAACTCGGTCCTCGGCCCCCAGGTCTTCGACGGCCTCTTCCCCCTTGGGGACTTCGCCCTCGTCTTCATCATCTTCTGAGCCACTTCTCGAATCACCTTTAGAAGTAAGCAGAGATACTGATTCCTCTTCTAGGGTATTCACCCTCTCGATCTCGGCAGACATATCTATGCCCTCTGCATTTATCTCCTCGAGAGCCTGCCTCCAAGATCTTAATAGGGCATGCTCCACAGCTCGGGTCAATTGCAGCTCAGATACCTTCCTGGCCTGAGCATTTGCAGCAACAACATCCTCTTTGTACGAGGATAGGAGCGCATCAGCTTCAGCTCTGGCCGCAGATAGCGCGGAAACCGATTCAACGTGGAGGTCCTTGTACTTACTACTCTCCACCCTCGCATCTTGAATATGATGCTCAACCGAGGCCAACTTCCCCTGGAGGGTATCTCTCTTAGAGACTATCGCATTCACATGCTTCTTGAGCTCGAGAATCTTGGTGTCCTTGGATCGGAGCTCCTCCCTCATAAAGGCATCCTTCTTCTCAAGCTGCAAAAATCAACCCAAAGGTGTGAAAACGCCAAAGTCGGATAAGCATATAAATAAAGGCGAATGGAGTTTGTGTTACCTGCTCAGCAAGGTCAGACTGTTCTCAAGACACCACCTCCAAACGAGCCCGAAGGTCACGGAGTTCTTCCTTTTTCTTGGTGAAAATAGCTCTAAGCTCATCAGCCTCCGATGAGAGCCTTCTATACTCTTTCTCGTAATGGGTCAGCTCGGCTTGAGACTTGGAAAAGCCTGATTGTAAAGCACCATGTCCTGAAAGCACAAAAGAAACAAAATTAGAAAGCTGAGGATTAGAGCTCTGAACATAGTCTACGAATGATTACCTCTTTGCAAAGCCTCTCAGCCTCATAAAAAATGAGCGAGGCGTTAAGCTCGGGGTTTTACTCGACTCTGGTGAAGATTCTTTCAAACACGTTCTTATCTCTGATGGACGCCCCCACATCGGAAGATTCTATATTTTGGGCATCCCGCATCTCACTCGGAGATAAATTCGGCCCCGGTGGGGAATCACTTACTTAAATAACCCCGACTGGATCGATCGGGGCCTTCTCTTGCTATCTGAGAGCTTTAGAACTAGGCTCCGCTAGCTCTCCTACCGAGTGCCCCTCGGCTCGGGGAATATGTTGGTCGCCAACCGACTCAGGGACATCATCCGATCCATCCTCGAAGACTTCTTCGGCCCGAGGCGGGACAACAACGGTAGCAAATTTTGGTGTAGAATCCTCCGGCTCAACAGCCATCGGCCCAACAAGATGTGGAATAATCATGCTTCCTCTTCCAACGGGTGCTACCGAGGAATCATTTTTCTCCCCGCCTTAGGCTCGGATGCTCTCCGATACCTCTGGAGTTAAGACCGCTGAATCGGCCTTAGGTTTTTCCACTTTGGCCTTCTTTGACTTTGAAGGCTCAGTCGGCGATTTCCTTCATCTTTTCTTCTCTTTGTCAGGTTTAGGGGTATTCGCTTCCCCTGGCAGTGCTTCTCTCATCAAGGAGGCCTCTCCCATACCTGCACAAATACAAAATATAAACACAGGGAATGAGGACACAATCGTGGATATTTCTTCTGAGAGATTAAAGTACGGTAGGAGTAAGAACTCACTGTTATTTTTAACTTCCCATCGAGACCTATCCAGATCGCTCCACACGCGCTCAATATACGATCAAGTCGAATCTAGCTGGCTAACCCAACCTGGGAGATCCTTAACCGTGCCGGGATGCACCACGACAACTGCATCAGTGGAGGAAGTTAGTTCATGGGGAAATTGTTCCAAAAGAAAAAGAAAACACTTAATTAACGTATTCACTTACATTTCATGTTCCACCCTTCAGGGAATGACATCTTCACCTTTGGAATCAGGTCCGAGGTCCTAACTCATACAGAGTGTCTCATCCACCCTCTGTCCCTGACCTCGCCGGTGCAAGCAAAGAAAGATTTTGGGGCCCGACGTTGGAGCTTAATCAGGCCACCCCCGTAGAGTCGGGGACTTTACATTCTGATCAAGTGGTCAAGGGTAAAAGGCATCCCCTTGACCATGTTTGCAAAATGCCTAAACAATATGCCAAAACGACGGTTGGATTTGGCCAAGAGTCACTCGATATTGCTTGCAGAAGTTGAGGATCACGGGGTCTATTGACGGCGAGGATGGCTCTATTGGACCAAGGGTAAATGGATAGGTATACACACTAAGTAAGCCGACCTTGTATGTCTTTATGTCCTCTCCCCGAGAGGGAATCTCCACCAGCACCGCATCCCCCCATCGACAGTCGGCCTTCACCTTCTCGGTGTATGTTATTGGACTAATATATCGGGACATGGGTTCATACCGTCCCGGCTTTGAAGAAGGCATGTAAACCTTGAAATCGGAGGTTGTTTCGCAGGGTCATGGGATGCACTCTTTGAGACGAGAGGGTACTATATCCTTGCCCTTAGACGAGCATGAAGAAGAGGAAGGCTTATCATCTCGAAGGACAGTTTTGGAGGTCTTCGCCATTCTTGCTGAAAGGTTTCAGAGGGAAGGAGAAAATTTAATTAGGGAAGGAACGCGAGAAATAAGTAGGAAGAACTCTTCTGAAGGTTTGAAGATGCACTGAAAAATAAAGGGCGAGGGAAGGAGTATTTATAGGGGACAATCATGTACATTGGGGGAGGCCAAAAGATAGCCAACCACCGTAATCAATTCGAAGGCTTTACAAGAGCTGTTCGAACGTGACTTTTGAGCATCCCTTTTGTCACATCAATCGCTTGATATGGCGTAACTTACGTAATGATGAAATCATTAAAGAGTTGGATATTTCAAATCATTTCTTGTCTTTTCATTCAAAACGCGAGGACTATCTGTATACGGTCAAAACTGGGAGTGGCCAATTTTAAGGTTTCTACGTCATTCTGAGCCCGACCTCGATTGTATCGGAGCAGAATCCAAAGATCGACCCCGGGGTGCATTTCTCAAGGGAGAATATCGAGGGATCGACATACCTTGAAACAAAATAAAGATCGAGGACCGTCATGGAAAGGCGGGAACCTCCCAAGAGCACGTGGTTAAAGCTGAAGACACCTGCAAGAATAGTACAAGTTCATACCGACCATTAAATAACTGTACCGGTTGTATTTCTTTGTAATTATTGCACATGTACCATTCTAGGATTACCCTTCCTATATAAAGGAGACCCTTATCGTTTTTTGGACACATGATATTCAATACAAGAACAAGAACATTCTCTGCTCTCTAACCCAAACATACTCCACGATTGTTCCACTGATTTATTACTTTCATTTATTGTGTTCATTAATTGTTCTTCATTTATTGCTCTTTATTGATCATAAAAGGGACATCCTCGAGGCCCTCAGTACTGATATTTCTTCATCGATCGCCCCCTGATAGGCATACCAGCTCGACCTCGAAGCCCAACTTCGGCTAGCTCGAGACCCTGTCTCACAACTGTTTGGTTTGCATATTACCACCGTCTCTCGCTCTTATCTCATTTTCCTAACTCACATTTAGCATCTATTGCCTATCAACTAGTATTAAAATAAATCACATATTTTTAGAACAACAAAATCAAATATAATTGTAATTACCATTTTCAAGGTAAACAATGTCCAATACCAAAAAATAAAATAGAAGTAATATTAAATGTACTGCATAAAGAGTTGAAATTGAGAAGAAAAAAAGTACCCCGCGATAATATATTTTAATATTATATTTGAACTATTTTTTACTCAAATAATATGTTTTTCTCAATTTTCATTTAATATTGAAAAATATCCAATTATTAAACAACAACTAAGAAAATATTTAAGAATATAAATGCGCGAGAAAGAAAAAAAATAGTTGGTAAGAGTCAAAGCCACTAATAATTCTACAAACATAAAGATCTTAAAGTGAAATGTCATATCAATCTTTTACTCTTTGAAATAAAATTTAAGGTGGATAAAATTATAATTAAGATTAAATATTCAAACAAGAGTTGAACTAATATTAAGATCTGAATCAACATAGAATAAATTATTTTTTATGTTAAAATCAAATAATTAAATATTTTAATTATTTGTTTAGTAAGAAAATCCACTTCAATTATTATCAAAATTTATCATATGAGTAAAGTTGTTATTCAAGTTTGAAAACATCTTAGGGTACATAAACTTATTCCATAAAAAGTGCGTTTGAACACAAAGTAAAAAGGTTAGTATATAATTAAGAAATAAAATGCTATACCAGTATCTGAGGAAGCACAATCATAAACAAGAACAAATTTTTAAGACTATATTATATAGAGTCGACTCTGGTATAAAGAGGTTATTCTTTGTAGATGCCTCCGGCGGAATCAAAGTAATATTTTTATGTCATGGATTACTTGCAAACATCATATCAAGAGACATGATACTGTTAACAATACTAGTAAGTGGTGTACCAACAATGATTTTATTGTGAGGCCACCTACTTTAGATTTGATATATCTCTTCAAACAACTTCATTAACCATCACAAATATATCGAAGCAAAGCACTGTAACGACCCGACTGGTTGTTTCGATCTCTAACGCGTCGTTCAGCGATTGGAAGTCATGAACAACTTCATTTCAGGTATATTGACTTGTGCGTATGGTCAAAATTGAAATTCAGGAAGATCAAAGTTGAATTGAAAGGAGAATATTCATTTTAGAAGCCTTAAGTTGGAAGAATCGACTCAGACTAGAATTTGGAGTAAACGACCTCGGAATCAGGATCTGAAGGTTCCAGAAGGTTCGTATGATGATTTCAGACTTGGGTGTATGTTCGGCTCGAGGTTTGGATAACCCGGGAGCGTTTCGGCGTATAATGTGGAAGTTAGCACCTTTGAAGGAATTTCGTAAGTTTGGCTTGAAGTGCATTTAAGAGATATTGACGTCTGTTTGGGATTCCGAGTCTGGGAATAGCTCCATATGGTGATTCTGGAGTTGGGAGCACGATCAGAAGTGAATTCGAATGTCCGAAGGTCATTTTGAAGCCATTTGGCTAAAGATAGAAAATTGAAGGTTTTTGAAGAATCCGACCGGAAGTGGAAAATTTGATATCGGGGTCCGAATGCGATTCCAAAAGTTGGAGCAGGTCAGTAATGTTGAATACGACTTGTGTGCAAAATTTGTGGTCAATCGAATGTGATTTGATAAGTTTCAGCATCAGATGTGGAAGTCAAAGTTTCTTAAGTCTTAAAGATTTGGATTTGAGCGCGATTCGTGATTTCGGCGTTGTTTGATGTGATTTGAGGGCTCGAGCAAGTCCGTGTTATGTTTTGGGACAGGTTGGTGTGATTGGACGGGGTGCCGGGGGCCTCGGGTTGATTCCGGGTGGTTAACGGATCAAAGTTGAAGTTGGGAAAGGACTGAAATTGCTGTCATTTGGTGTGACCGCACCTGCGAGGCTTTGGCCGCAGGTGCGGAGCCGCAGGAGCGGCCTTGGTGCCGCAGGAGCGAAGGTGGCTGGGCTAGGCTGGAACCGTAGGTGTGAGGGATTCGCAGGTGCGACGTTTGGATCGCAGGTGCGAAGTTTGGGTGGAGTCGAGGAAACGGTAAGTGCGAGATATTGAGCGCACCTGCGGAAGCGCAGGTGCGAGCAGAAGACCGCAAATGCGGAAAACGACCTGGGCAGATTGTTTTAAAAACTGAGAATGGTTGGTCATTTCTTCATTTCTTCTTTGGTTTGGGCGATTTTGGAGGAGCTTCAAGAGAGGATTTTCGTCATGAATCACAAGGTAAGTAACTCCTTCATGTTTCTAAGTAAAATACAAGATTATTACATGGAATGAACATGAATTTTGGGAAAATATGAGGTTTTGGAGAAAACCTAGAAATTTGGTAAAAGTGGATTTTAGCCACGAGTTGAGCATGAATATTTGAGTAAATTGTATAGTTGGACTAGTGAAGTTATGGGTTGAGTATATCTTCGAGAAATGTCAGAATCCGGGCACGTGGGCCCAAGGGTATTTTGGTCAATTCACTAAGCGGAGTTGGGAATTTGTATAATTTGAATTGTTAACAAGTATTTGAGTATATTCTCATTAGTTTGTCGTTATTTGGCTAGTTCTGGAGCATTTTGCAACGATTCGAGTCGTCGGAAGGGCTTGGAGGCCGGTTATGGAATTTCGGAGCGAGGTAAGTCTCCTTTCTAACTTTGTGAGGGGCAATTGTCCCCCTAGGTGAACTAAATAAATATTTGAAATTACTTGCGGGGGCTCCCTACACACGAGGTAACGGGAGTCCGTGCGTAGCTACAGTTATACCATGTCCGGGTAGTCTAGGACCCACTAGCATGCCTTAATTGTTATACTTGTGATCCTATAAATGATATTTGTCTGGTGATATTACCAAGTTAGGAATTGAATATTTGAAAGAACCTGAACTTACTTTCCTCAATCATTTTAAAAGAAAAATGGAATCTTCCTTGTGTTCCTGAGGAACCAGTTATGTTTTTAAAACCTTATTAAAACTTGGCAAAAGATTTTCCAGGAATGTTTTAAACTATATCTTCATGTTCACCTAAAGAGAATTTTATCAGTTGAATTTGAGAAGCTGTCTTCCTGATGAAATGTGAATCTATTGTGTGAATACGTGTACATATGAGCACCTGAGTCTCATGTATGATTCGCGAGCAGGCTAGCCGTATTTATTTATATGTATAACCGCGTCGCATGATCGATTCGCGAGCGGGGTGAATAGATGCATCTATGGTTCGAGCCGTTCGACCCTCGGCGGTGCACAATTTATTATTGTTGGTCAGCGCCGTTAGACCCTTGGTAGTTGTTTGCATATGATAAATGCTACATACTTTCTATGATTTATACTTGTTTATTAGTATAAAGAGTTATGAACTTGCCAGTCAAAAAGAATAAGAACTAATATGTGAGAATGTGAAGTAAGTCTATGCTTCTTACTCCTAATTATTATTTAATTGCCAAACTGAAATGACGAAAGTTTAAGGTGCTAAATATGATTCAAATTGATATTTCTTATTCCCTGGTCATTATTAAATATGTCTATGATATCTATGCTTAGTGTCTCACTGATATTATACTAGACTGACTTATAACAAGTGTCAAGTCGACCACTCGTCACTACCTCTCTGAGGTTAGGCGGGATACTTACTGAGTACACATTATTTTCGTACTCATACTACACTTGCTATGCATTTTTGTTGCACAGGTACTATCATAGAAATAGGGCTGACTTGGAGACTTAGGCGAGCTGCATTACTCAGAGACGCCCAGCAACCGACAAAGTCACCCTCTATGTACTGTATTTTATTTCTAAATTACTTGTCCAATCTGTATTTCAGACAAGCATTGTAGTAATTGTTCAAACTCTTAGAATCTGCTCATGCACTTGTGACACCGGGTTCTGGGATATATGTATTTGGGTTGTGTTTTTACATAAATGAACTGTTGCTTTTCCTACGAAATGGATTGCTATATAGATGTTATGTATAAAAATGAAAAGTAACGATTTCAAAAGTGCTAAAACAGGAATTTCACTTCTATTAATTAATGATTGGCTTGCCCGACAGTGGTGTCTTGCGCCAGCACGACCTCATGGATTTTGGGTCGTGACAACATGGTATCAGAGCACTAGGTTCCCGTAGGTCTCACGAGTCATGCGCAAGTCTAGTAGAGTCTTGCGGATCGGTACGGAGACGTCTGTACTTATCTTCGAGAGGCTACAAGGCTGTTAGGAGTACTTTCCTTCTTGATATCCCATCGTGCGATTTGATTCCTCTCATACTTATGCCTACGTTTCTTCCTACTCAATCTTATACGTCGTGAAGCGCTTCCTATAATCGAGAGTTTGAGGAATTGTAATGGGGCTACATATACGGTATGTGATGTTTTCCATGCATAGTTGATTGGACTGTTGTTGTCGCCTCGCAGGAGGATATTATGTTATTTCAGCTCAGTTGCTGTATTTCTGAGATACTTGAGGCTTTGCTCAGATGGTGATGATGTTTTTGATTGGTTATCACGCGACTTCGATATGATGGTAGAATGGTTGCCGGTAGAATAGGGGTGATGAATGGATTGAAGGGAGGTCTTCCCATAGTGTGATTTCGAGATTTTGGTATTTCAGTTCCGGCAGAGGAAAGGCAATGAACTGTAAATAGGTCAGGTTTGGGTGATAAAAGTAATGAAGCTTGGTGTCATCGAGCAAGGTGGAGTATTCACCCGTGTTGCGGTACCGATGTTTGACCGAATAGAACGTGTTAAGTTCGCCGGTGTTATAGCTCTTTGGTTGCATTGGGTTAGGGTGTTGTGAAGCAGTGTTAAAGAAGCAGCTGTTATAGACCGTGGTGTGCGGTGGGTAAAGTATTGGAATGAGCGTTTCTAATAAAGGCAACTCAAGAAAGATTATCATCAGAGAGTTTGAAGTCGTGGTGATCTGCTGGTTCAAGAGCTTCAGAGAATGATATTGAATTGAGCTGCAATTGAGAAGCATGCGATGGAGGAATCCATGTGAAAAGTGTCAGGTAGCGGCTAAATCTCTAAATGCCAGGCGTCAGAGACGGGAGTCGGGTAGTTTCTTAAAGGAATGAGTCCAACTAAGTAAGAAGTGGCAGTATAACCTATGTATTCAGTGGTATGGCGGTTGCTTGCCTTAAGGAGGAGTTGAAGTGATTTGAGAAATTTTTGTGGACAGGGAGTAGGTCCACAAGCTTAAACCAAAATGTTGGTTATTCGGCGGAAGGTTAGATGCCACCGAGAGGAGTTGTTAGGGATGAAGAAGGATGTCGTATAACTTGGAATCAGAAGATGTTGTCGCACGCATAGTGGATGTCCATGGGGAGCGGACGGACTAGTCAAGTCGGTGAGGAGGACAAGCTTAGGATGGGGGTCTCGATGTCGTAGAAAGTGTATCTCACAGCGTAGTGGAAGGTGTCGATTGGTGAGTTTCCATAGGTAGGTTATCTTCTGTGAGTAGGATAACGATAGTGGGGTCTGCAAGTTTCTACGAGGGATCCCAGTGGCTAGTCGGTAGGAGGCAGAATGTGTAAATGGTGCTAGAGAATTGAATATTTGGGGAATGTTGACAGGGAAATTTGAAAGAATTGGACGGATTGGTTGAGAAAGCTCAGGTCAACAAGAAGAAAGATCTCAGCGGTGTCTGGAGTGGTGCAGGGAGTAGCTTCGGGCTAAGTGTGGGAGTCCCACCACCTGCAGTTGGGTTGTAGGGTTGCGTCCTCATGGGATTGCGGATTGTCGGCATATCGGCAAATTGTTACAACTAAGAGAAAGGAGTAAAGTGGTAAGTGAGCATGGCATATGATAAATATGTGTAAACTGGTCTTATTGGACCAGGGTTAGGCTTTGGAAGATTAAGAATTTGTGCTTAAGGCATAGGCAAGTTGTAAAAGTAGTGTCTCAGTCACGTGCTTCATTGAAGAGCATGTTCATGTGCTAGAAGAGCCTTGGAGTAGATTGTATTCGGGGCCAATCAGAGCGGGTGAATTTCAGTAGTGGTCCTAGTGAATTCGGAAGTTAGAGACTGTGGTGTTTAAGGGTTTTAGACAGCAGCATGATTGAGAATCGAGCTTTTACAGTATAATCTCTGAGGAGGAGGAAAATGATTGGAGTGTTCTATGTTATTTTCAGCATGCATGATGGTATTGAAGGAGTGAGAGAAATAGACTCCGGGTTGTAGGAAGATCATCAGGATGGTGTCAGACGGGTTGCGGGATTTAGGCAGCATGGTCTCGTGAATCAATGTCACCTGAGGTGAGGGAGGGTTGAGTTTGCTATGAGTTGAAGGAAGTTACTATTATCTCTAAGGCAACTAAAGATGATTAAAAGGAGATAGGTTGATTAGCCATGGTTGAAATGGCACATGTACGACAGTGATCAGTTCCTTCGGTATGATTGAGTATGTGTATGGTTTGTGCAGATATGTGTGGGGCATGTCGGCTATCGTAATAGATTACATTTGGAAGCATTCAAGTTCTATGGCCTGTCAGGTGTAGGCGGATCCCGGAAGGGTATGGTGGTTCAGTCCACTATTTAAGGATTTGCATATATTATGAGGGTGAGAACTCACTTGTGTGTCGTTATGGTTCTCATGAATTTAGGCAAGTAAAATATTTCTATATGTGATGAAGTGTTCACCCTGTTAGTGGTTCAGGAGTTATGATGGAATTCCTATGCCATCCCTTATCAGCACGTTAGGTGCAATAAGCAGTATGTAACTGCAAGTAAGAATCTAGAATGCGGTTTGGTATTAACAAGGATGCCATGAGCTCAGAGGAGCAAGAATAAGGGATTGGAATGTTTAGTATGAGCTGATGTGGTTTTCAGTATCACCTGAGATCGGTGTTTGGTAAAAGAGGCTTTGTATCCTGATTACGGGTCTTTGAATTGTTTTACAGCCTTAGGGTGGTCAGTGGTATGGATGCACATACTGGCTACCTGTGTGAAAAGTCGTAGGAGTGTGGCCATATGAAGATTATGTTAGTGTGACTTGTAGTCACCTGATTGATTGAAGATTTGGACCAAGTATAAGGAAGTGCAATATTGCTTATTTGAGAATATATGCCTTAAGGGCGTTCGATCCAGTTGGTTGTGGATTGTGGGGTGTTTGTCCTTGCTATGATGGTTTTTCTTGTGGGTTATGAGAAAAAAGTGGGTTATTACGGACCCAGGTAAGGCTATCAGCCTAGTTTAGTGCGAGCAGAATCGACTTGAAGCGAATGAATTCATTTGAACAAGATTATGGGCTTCATGCGAGTCAGATGTGTTCATTTCAGTATAGCGCTCCTCAAGGAGGGGTTTTGGAATATCAGGCGTTGTCCTATCTTCGTCAAATTCATATGATATTATAATGTGCCGCGTGAGTTATGAAACGGCTTGATAAATTCTTATGTGTTGAGATTCCGCACAGTGATGCGGTTATGTGAGCAGGATGGCTCTCGAGAGTCAGATTTTATATATCGAACCTCAGTTGTGCTTGAGTTTGTAGCATATGACTTTATCAGTCTCCCCAAAATGGTATTATGCACTTAGTGTGCTTATAGCTGGTATTCAGTAATGTGTAATAGCGGGCAATTCCGCTCCATGTGTGTCTCCTTATGTGAGTTTCCTGATAGGATCGGGTGGCACGCCGCCACGGGTATACTATTTGAATCATGTTGCATATTGCATCCACGTGATGCTGAGTGCGGTTCCCTATAATTATTTTCTTGTATTTTTCTTCCTATATTATGCGGAAGTTCATATTAGTTACATGAGTCGAGTAGTCCCTTCCGGAGTCATGTCTTGTGTATCATGTTCGAGTTGTGGCCTATCAGTATGTTGTGGCATAATCTGAGACTACTGGTTATCCCTGGGATGATTGGTTATCTGAGCAATTCATATTGGGCGAGACGAGATTTATCAATTCGGGGATCGATGTGATGCAATTATGTGAAATATATCACAGGTCAATCACCATTATTTGGTGTGTAATGAAATGATGATCTAAGACAAGAGAAAAGATGTCAATGTGTGATTAACTCTGCAATTGGTTAGAAGTTTCTACACATCCCCTCGGTTGTGGTGATATCGTCAACATTATAGCAGAATGTATGAATGTATCTTATAAGGTGCCCTAAGAGCATCAAATTCGTAGAATGTTTGCTATTAAGGTTCATGGAGCGTCATTGTGGTCAGATAATGGTTCAGGCGGTGTATGGTGCTGATTCAGAAAAGGCACACAGTTGTGTTCTGGTGCCTCGTGTGGTAGTTGATACGGTGTTCAAATATTAGAAACAAGCATGGCAGAGAATTTCAGGTGTTAGGACTGAGTTATAAACTTATTGTATGAATAAGAAAAGGATATTTTCAGATTTGATCAAACTTGTGTGCTCAAATGGGTTGTGGTAGCACGGGCAGGTGCACGAGGTGCTAAACAATGATTTCAGATAATCCAAGAGAAGTTGGCACGTTAGAGGACGAACGTTTGTCTAAGTGGGGGAGAATGTAATGACCCGACCGGTCGTTTCGAGCTCTAGTGCGTCGTTCAGCGATTGGAAGTCATGAATAACTTCATTTCAGGTATATTGACTTGTGCGTATGGTCGGAATTGAAATTCAGGAAGATCAGAGTTTAATTGAAAGGAGAATATTCATTTTAGAAGCCTTAAGTTGGAAGAATTGACTCAGACTGGAATTTGGAGTAAACGACCTCGGAATCAAGATCTGAAGGTTCCAGCAGGTTCGTATGATGATTTCGGACTTGGGTGTATGTCCGGATCGGGGTTTGGATAACCCGGGAGCGTTTCGGTGTATAATGTGGAAGTTAGCATCTTTGAAGGAATTTTGTAAGTTTGGCTTGAAGAGCATTTCAGAGATATTGACGTCTGTTTGGGATTCCGAGTCTGGGAATAGATCCATATGGTGATTTTGGAGTTGGGAGCGCGATCGGAAGTGAATTCGGATATCCGAAGGTCATTTTGAAGCCATTTGGCTAAAGATAGAAAATTGAAGGTTTTTGAAGAATCCGACTGCAAAATTTGGGGTCAATCGGATGTGATTTGACAGGTTTCGGCATCGGATGTGGAAGTCGAAATTTCTTAAGTCTTAAAGATTTGGATTTGAGCGCGATTCGTGATTTCGGCATTGTTTGATGTGATTTGAGGGCTCGAGCAAGTCCGTGTTATGTTTTGGGACATGTTGGTGTGATTGGACGGGGTCCCGGGGGCCTCGGGTGGATTCCGGGTGGTTAACGGATCAAAGTTGAAGTTGGGAAAGGGCTGAAATTACTGTCATCTGGTGTGACCTCACCTGAGAGGCTTTGGCCGCAGGTGCGGAGCCGCAGGAGCGAAGGTGGCTGGGCTAGGCTGGAATCGCAAGTGCGAGGGAATATCCGCACATGCAAAGGCGCAGAAGCGGCGTTTGGATCGCAGGTGCGAATTTTGGCTGGAGTCGTGGAAGCCGTAGGTGCGGGAGATTGAGTGCACCTGCGGAAGCGCAGGTGCGAGCATAAGATCGCAGGTGTGGAGAACGACTTGGGCAGATTATTTTAAAAATCGAGAATTGTTGGTCATTTCTTCATTTCTTCTTTGGTTTGGGCGATTTTGGAGGTGCTTGAAGAGAGGATTTTCGTCATGAATCACAAGGTAAGTAACTCCTTCATGTTTCTAAGTTAAATACAAGATTATTACATGGATTGAATATGAATTTTGGGAAAACAAACCTAGAAATTTGGTAAAAGTGGATTTTAGCCACGAGTTGAGCATGAATATTTGAGTAAATTTGACTAGTATAGTTATGGGTAGAGTATATCTTTGAGAAATTTCAAAATCCAGGCACGTGGGCCCAAGGGCATTTTGGTCAATTCACTAAGCAGAGTTGGGAATTTGTATAATTTGAATTATTAACAAGTATTTGAGTATATTCTCATTAGTTTGCCGTTATTTGGCTAGTTCCGGAGCATTTTGCAACGATTCGAGTCGTCGAAAGGGCTTGGAGGCCGGTTACGGAATTTCGGAGAGAGGTAAGTATCCTTTCTAACTTTGTGAGGGGGAATTGTCCCCCCCTAGGTTAATTAAATAAATATATTAAATTACTTGCGGGGGCTACCGACGCACGAGTTGACGGGAGTCCGTGCGTAGCTACAGTTATACCATGTCCGGGTAGTCTATGACCCACTAGCATGCATTAATTGTTATACTTGTGATCCTATAAATGATATTTGTCCGGTGATATTACAAAGTTAGGAATTGAATATTTGAAATAACATGAACTTACTTTCCTCAATCATTTTAAAAGAAAAATGGAATCTTCCTTGTATGATTGTGTTCCTGAGGAACCAATGATGTTTTTAAAACCTTATTAAAACTTGGCAAAAGATTTTCCAGAAATGTTTTAAACTATATCTTCATGTTCACCTAAAGAGAATTTTTTCACTTGAATTTGAGAAGCTGTCTTCCTGATGAAATATGAATCTATTGTGTGAATACGTGTACATATGAGCACCTGAGTCGCAGGTATGATTCGCGAGCAGGATATCCGTATTTATTTATATGTATAACCGCGTTGCATGATCGATTTGCGAGCAGGGTGAATAGATGCATCTATGGTTCGAACCGTTCGACCCTCGGCAGTGCACATTTTATTATTGTTGGTCCGCGCCGTTCGACCCTCGGCAGTTGTTTGCATATGATAAATGCTACATACTTTCTATGGTTTATACTTGTTTATTAGTATAAAGAGTTATGAACTTGCCAGTCAAAAACAATAAGAATTGATATGTGAGAATGTGAAGTAAGTCTATGCTTCTTACTCCTGATTCTTATTTAATTGCCAAACTGAAATGACGAAAGTTTATGGTGCTAAATATGATTCAAATTGATATTTCTTATTCCCTGGTCATTATTAAATATGTCTATGATATCCATGCTTAGTGTCTCACTGAAATTATACTAGACTGACTTATAGCAAGTGTCAAGTCGACCACTCGTCACTACCTCTCTGAGGTTAGGAGGGATACTTACTGAGTACACGTTGTTTTCGTACTCATACTACACTTGCTATGCATTTTTGTTGCACAGGTACTATCATAGCAATATGGCTGACTTGGAGACTTAGGCGAGCTGCATTACTCAGAGATGACCCATAGCCGACAGAGTCACCCTCTATGTACTGTATTTTATTTCTAAATTACTTGTCCAATCTGTATTTCGGACAAGCTTTGTAGTAATTATACAAACTCTTAGAATCTGCTCATGCACTTGTGACACCGAGTTCTGGGATATATGTATTTGGGTTGTGTTTTTACATAAATTAACTGTTGCTTTTCCTACGAAATGGATTTCTATATAGATGTTATGTATAAAAATGAAAAGTAACGATTTCGAAAGTTCTAAAAGAGGAATTTTACTTCTATTAATTAATGATTGGCTTGCCCGTCAGTGGTGTCCGGCGCCATCACGACCTCATGAATTTTGGATTGTGACAACATGGTATCAGAGCACTAGGTTCCTATAGGTCTCACGAATCATGAGCAAGTCTAGTAGAGTCTTGCAGATCATTACGTAGACGTCTGTACTTATCTTCGAGAGGCTACAAAGCTGTTAGGAGTATTTCCCTTCTTGATATCCCATCGTGTGATTTGATTCCTCTAAGACTTATGCCTACGTTTCTTCCTACTCAATCTTATACGTCGCGAAGCGCTTCCTATAATCGAGAGTTTGAGGAATATTAATGGGGCTACAGATACGATACGTGATGTTTTTCATGCATAGTCGATTGGACTATTGTTGTCGCCCCGTAGGAGGATATTATGTTATTTCAGCTTAGTTGCTGTATTTCTGAGAGCCTTGAGGCTATGCTCAGATGGTGATGATGTTTCCGATTGGTTATCGCGAGATGTCGATATGATGGTAGAATGGTTGCCTGTAGGACGGGGGTGATGAATGGATTGAAGGGAGGTCTTCCCAGAGTGTGATTTCGAGATTTCGGTATTTCAGTTCCTGCAGAGGAAAGGCAATGAACTGTAAATAAGTCAGGTTTGGGTGATAAAAGTAATTAAGCTTTGTGTCATCGAGCAAGGTGGAGTATTCACCCGTGTTGCGGTACTGATGTTTGATCGAATAGAACGTGTTAAGTTTGCCGGTGTTATAGTTCTTCGGTTGCATTGGGTTAGGGTGTTGTGAAGCAGTGTTAAAGAAGAAGCTGTTATAGACCGTGGTGTGCGGTGGGTAAAGTATTGGAATGAGCGTTTCTAATGAAGGAAGCTCAAGAAAGATGATCAATAGAGAGTTTGAAGTCGTGGTGATCTGCTGGTTCAAGAGCTTCAGAGAATGATATTTAATTGAGGCTGCAATTGAGAAGCATGCGATGAAGGAAGCCATGTGAAAAGTGTCAGGTAGAGGCTAAATCTTTAAATGCCAGGCATCAGAGACGGGAGTCGGGTAGTTGGTTAAAGGAATGAGTCCAACTACGTAAGAAGTGGCAATATAACCTATGAGTTCAGTGGTAAGGCAGTTGCTTGCCTTAAGGAGGAGTTGAAGTTATTTGAGAAATTTTTGTGGATAGGGAGTAGGTCCACAAGCTTAAACCAAAATGTTGGTTATTCGGCGGAAGGTTAGATGTCACCGAGAGGAGTTGTTAGGGATGAAGAAGGATGCATCATAGCTTGGAATCAGAAGATGTTGTCGCGCGCATAGTGGTTGTCCATGGGGAGCGGACGGACTAGTCAAGTCGGTGAAGGAGGACAAGATTAGGATGGGGGTCTCGATGTCATAGAAAGTGTGTCTCACAGCGTAGTGGAAGGTGTCGGTTGGTGAGTTTCCATAGGTGGGTTATCTTCTGTGAGTAGGATAGAGGTAGTGGGGTTGGCAAGTTTCTGCGAGTGATCCTAGTGGCTAGTCGGTAGGAAGCAGAATATGTAAATGGTGCTAGAGAAATGAATATTTGGGGAATGCTGACAGGGAAATTCGGAAGAATTGGACGGATTGGTTGAGCAAGGTCAGGTCAACAAGAAGAAAGATCTCATCGATGTATGGAGTGGTGCAGGGAGTAGCTTCGGCCTAAGTGGGGGAGTCCTACCACTTGCAGTTGGGTTGTAGGGTTGCGTCCTCATGGGACTGCGGATTGTCGGCATATCGGCAAGTTGTTACAACTAAGAGAAAGGAGTAAAGCGGTAAGTGAGCATGGCATATGATAAATATGTGCAAATTGGTCCTATTGGACCAGGGTTAGGCTCTGGAAGATTAAGAATTTGTGCTTAAGGCATAGGCA
The DNA here is from genome assembly GCA_005239495.1 of Nicotiana undulata. Taxonomy (NCBI): domain Eukaryota; kingdom Viridiplantae; phylum Streptophyta; class Magnoliopsida; order Solanales; family Solanaceae; genus Nicotiana; species Nicotiana undulata. The sequence continues at coordinate 6,296 of ML259342.1, read as the reverse complement.
AGTTGTAAGGGTAGTGACTCAGTCACGTGCTTCATTGAAGAGCATATTCATGTGCTAGAAGAGCCTTGGAGTTGATTGTATTCGGGGCCAATCAGGGCGGGTGACTCTCAGCAGTGGTCCTAGTGAATTCGGAAGTTAGAGACTGTGGTGTTTAAGGGTTTCAGACAGCAGCATGATTGAGAATCGAGCTTTTACAGTATAATCTCCGAGGAGGAGGAAAATGATTGGATTGTTCTATGTTATTTTCAGCATGCAGGATGGTATTGAAGGTGTGAGAGCAATAGACTCCGGGTTGTAGGAAGATCATTAGGATGGTGTGAGACGGGTTGCAGGATTTAGGCAGCATGGTCTCGTGAATCAAGGTCACCTGGGGTGAGTGAGGGTTGAGTTTGCTATGAGTTGAAGGATGTTACTATTATCTCTGAGGCAATTAAAGATGATTAAAAGAAGATAGGTTGATTAGCCATGGTTGAAATGGCACATGTATGGCAGTGATCAGGTCTTTCGGTATGATTGAGTACGTGTATGGTTTGTGCAGATTTGTGTGGGGCATGTCGGCCGTCGTAATAGATTACATTTGGAAGAATTCAAGTGCTATGGCCTATCAGGTGTAGGCGGATCCCGAAAGGGTATGGTGGTTCAGTCCACTACTTAAGGATTTGCATATATTGTGAGGGTGAGAACTCACTTGTGTGTTGTTATGGTTCTCATGAATTGAGGCAAGTAAAAGATTTCTATATGTGATGAAGTGTTCACCCTATTAGTGGTTCAGGAGTTATGATGGAATTCCTATGCCATCCCTTATCGGCACGTTAGGTGCAGTAAGTAGTATGTAACTGGAAGTAATAATCGAGAATGCGGTTCGATATTAACAAGGATGTCATGAGCTCAGAGGAGCAAGAATAAGGGATTGGAATGTTTAGTATGAGCTAATGTGGTTTCCAGTATCACCTGAGATCGGTGTTTGGTAAAAGAGGCTTTGTATCCTGATTACGGGTCCTTGAATTGTTTTACAGCCTTAGGGTGGTCAGTGGTATGGATGCGCATACTGGATACCTGTGTGAAAATTCGTGGGAGTGTGGCCACGGGAAGATTATGTAAGTGTTACTTCTAGTCACGTGATTGATTGAACATTTGGACCAAGTATAAGGAAGTGCAATATTGCTTATTTGAGAATATATGCCTTAAGGGCGTTCGGTCTAGTTGGTTGTGGATTGTGGGGGTTTTTGTCCGTGCTATGATGGTTGCTCTTGTGGGTTATGAGAAAAAGGTGGGTTATTACGGACCCAGGTAAGGCTATCAACCTAGTTCAGTGCGAGCAGAATCGACTTGAAGCGAATGAATGGATTTAAACAAGATTATGGGCTTCACGCGAGTCAGATGTGTTCATTTCATTATAACGCTCCTCAAGGAGGGGTGTTGGAATATCTGGCGTTGTCCTATCTTCGTCAAATTCATATGATATTATAATGTGCCGCGTGAGTTATGAAACGGCTTGATAAATTCTTATGTGTTGAGATTCTGCATAGTGATGAGGTTATATGAGCAGGATGGCTCTCGAGATTCAGAGTTTATATATCGCACCTCAGTTGTGCTTGAGTTTGTAGCATATGACTCTATCAATCTCCCCAAAATGGTATTATGCACTTAGTGTGCTTATAGAGGGTATTCAGTAATGTGTAATAGCGGGCAATTCAGCTCCGTGTGTGTCTCCTTATGTGAGTTTCCTGATAGGATCGGGTGGCACGCCGCCACGAGTATACTATTTGAATCATGTTGCATGCCGCATCCACGTGATGCTGAGTGCGGTTCCCGATAATTATTTTCTTGTATTTTTCTTCCTATATTATGCGGAAGTTCATATTAGTTACATGAGTCGAGTAGTCCCTTCCATAGTCATGTCTTGTGTATCATGTTCGAGTTGTGGCCTATCGGCACGTTGTGGCATCATCTGAGACTGCTGGTTATGCCTGGGATGATTGGTTATCTGAGCAATTCATACTGGGCGAGACGAGATTTATCGATTCGGTGATCGGTGTGATGCGATTATGTGAAATATATCACAGGTCAATCACCATTATTTGGTGTGTAATGAAATGATGATCTAAGACAAGAGAAAATATGTCAATGTGTGATTAACTCTGCAATTGGTTAGAAGTTTCTACACTTCCCCTTCCGTTGTAGTGATATCGTCAGCATTATAGCAGAATGTATGAATGTATCTTATAAGGTGCCCCGAGAGCATCAAATTCGTAAAATTTTGGCTATTAAGGTTCAGGGAGCGTCATTGTGGTCAGATAATGGATCAGGCGGTGTATGGTGCTTATTCAGCAAAGGAACACATTTGTGTTCTGGTGCCTCGTGTGGTAGTTGATACGACGTTCAAATATAAGAAACAGGCATGGCAGAGAATTTCAGGTGTTGGGACTGAGTTCTAAACTTATTGTATGAATAAGAAAAGGATATTTTCAGATTTGATCAAACTTGTGTGCTCAAATGGGTTGTGGTAGCACGGGCAGATGCACGAGGTGCTAAACAATGATTTCAGATAATCCAAGAGAAGTTCTTGGCACGTTCGAGGATGAACGTCTGTCTAAGTGGGGGAGAATGTAACGACCCGACCGGTCGTTTTGAGCTCTAGCACATCGTTCAGCGATTGGAAGTCATGAACAACTTCATTTAAGGTATATTGACTTGTGCGTATGGTCGGAATTGAAATTCAGGAAGATCAGAGTTTAATTGAAAGGAGAATATTCATTTAGAAGCCTTAAGTTGAAAGAATAGAATCAGACTGGAATTTGGAGTAAACGACCTTGGAATCAGGATCTGAAGGTTCCAGTAGGTTCGTATGATGATTTCGGTCTTGGGTGTATGTCCGGATCGGGGTTTGGATAACCCGGGAGCGTTTCGGCGTATAATGTGGAAGTTAGCATCTTTGAAGGAATTTCCTAAGTTTGGCTTGAAGAGCATTTAGAGATATTGACGTATGTTTGGGATTCCGAGTCTGGGAATAGCTCCATATGGTGATTCTGGAGTTGGGAGCGCGATCAGAAGTGAATATGGATGTCCAAAGGTCATTTTGAAGCCATTTGGCTAAAGATAGAAAATTGAAGGTTTTTGAAGAATCCGTCCGGAAGTGGACAATTTGATATCGTGGTCGGAATGCGATTTCGGAAGTTGGAGCAGGTCCGTAATGTTGAATACGACTTGTGTGCAAAATGTGGGGTCAATCGGATGTGGAAGTCAAAATTTCTTAAGTCTTAAAGATTTGGGCGCCATTCGTGATTTCAGCGTTGTTTAATGTGATTTGAGGGCTCGAGAAAGTCCGTGTTATGTTTTGGGAAAGGTTGGTATGATTGGACGGGGTCTCGGGGGCCTTGGGTGGATTCTGGGTGGTTAACGGATCAAAGTTGAAGTTGGGAAAGGGCTGAAATTGTTGTCATCTGGTGTGACCGGACCTGTGAGGCTTTGGCCGCAGGTGCGGAGCCGCAAAAGCAGCCTTGGTGCCGCAGGAGCAAAGGTGGTTGGGCTAGGCTGGAACCGCAGGTGCGGCGTTTGGATCGCAGGTGCGAAGTTTGGATGGAGTCGAGAAAGCCGCAGGTGCGAGCAGAAGACCGCAGGTGCGGAAAACGACCAGGGCAGATTGTTTTAAAAATCGAGAATGGTTGGTCATTTCTTCATTTCTTCTTTGGTTTGGGCGATTTTTGAGGAGCTTCAAGAGAGGATTTTCGTCATGAATCACAAGGTAAGTAACTCCTTCATGTTTCTAAGTTAAATACAAGATTATTACATGGATTGAACATGAATTTTTGGAAAATATGGGGTTTTGGAGAAAACCTAGAAATTTGGTAAAAGTGGATTTTAGCCATGAGTTGAGCATGAATATTTGAGTAAATTGTGTAATTGCATTAGTGATGTTATGGGTAGAGTATATCTTCGAGAAATTTCGGAATCCGGGCACGTGGGCCCAAGGGCATTTTTGTCAATTCACTAAGCGGAGTTAGGAATTTGTATAATTTGAATTGTTAACAAGTATTTGAGTATATTCTCATTAGTTTGCCGTTATTTGGCTAGTTCCGGAGCATTTTGCAACGATTCGAGTCGTCGGAAGGGCTTTGAGGCCGTTTACGTAATTTCGGAGAGAGGTAAGTCTCCTTTCTAACTTTGTGAGGGGGAATTTTCCCCCTAGGTGAACTAAATAAATATATGAAATCACTTGCGGGGGCTACCTATGCACCAGGTGACGGGAGTTCGTGCGTGGCTACAGGTATACCATGTCCGGGTAGTCTAGGACCCACTAGCATGCCTTAATTGTTATACTTGTGATCCTATAAATGATATTTATCTGGTGATATTACAAACTTAGGAATTGAATATTTGAAAGGACCTGAACTTACTTTCCTCAATCATTTTAAAAGAAAAATGGAATCTTCCTTGTATGATTGTGTTCCTGAGGAACCAGTGATGTTTTTAAAACCTTATTAAAACTTGGCAAAAGATTTTCCAGAAAGTTTTTAAACTATATCTTCATGTTCACCTAAAGTGAATTTTATCACTTGAATTTGAGAAGCTGTCTTCCTGATGAAATATGAATCTATTGTGTGAATACGTGCACATATGAGCACCTGAGTCGCAGGTATGATTCGCGAGCAGGCTAGCCATATTTATTTATATTTATAACCGCGTCGCATGATCGATTTGCGAGCGGGGTGAATAGATGCATCTATGGTTCGAGCCGTTCGACCCTCGGCAGTGCACAATTTATTATTGTCGGTCCGCGCCGTTAGACCCTCGGCAGTTGTTTGCATATGATAAATGCTACATACTTTCTATGGTTTATACTTGTTTATTAGTATAAAAAGTTATGAACTTTCCAGTCAAAAAGAATAAGAATTGATATGTGAGAATGTGAAGTAAGTCTATGCTTCTTACTCCTGATTATTATTTAATTGCCAAATTGAAATGACGAAGTTTATGGTGCTAAATATGATTCAAATTGATATTTCTTATTCCCTGGTCATTATTAAATATGTCTATGATAACCATGCTTAGTGTCTCACTGAAATTATACTAGACTGACTTATAGCAAGTGTCAAGTCGACCACTCGTCACTACCTCTCTTAGGTTAGGCGGGATACTTACTGAGTACACGTTGTTTTCGTACTCATACTACACTTGCTGTGCATTTTTGTTGCACATGTACTATCATAGCAATAGGGCTGACTTGGAGACTTAGGCGAGCTGCATTACTCAGAGACGACCCGCAGCCGACAGAGTCACCCTCTATGTATTGTATTTTATTTCTAAATTACTTGTCCAATCTGTATTTCGGACAAGCTTTGTAGTAATTGTACAAACTCTTAGAATCTGCTCATGTACTTGTGACACCGGGTTCTGTAATATATGTATTTGGGTTGTGTTTTTACATAAATGAACTGTTGCTTTTCCTAAGAAATGGATTTCTATATAGATGTTATATATAAAAATTAAAAGTAACGATTTCGAATGTGCTAAATCAGGAATTTCACTTCTATTAATTAATGATTGGCTTGCCCGACAGTGGTGTTCGGCGCCATCAGGACCTCATGGACTTTGGGTCATGACAATTGCTAAATTTATAAGAAAAGCAAAACTAATATTATGGGATGAAGCACTTATGGCTAAGTGTCAAACGATCGAAACAATTTCCCCGAGTTCTAGAGATATATTGGATATTAATGAACCGTTTGGTGAAAATTTATTGTTTAGGTGGTGATTTATGTCAAGTACTCACACTAGTTTCAAAATCGACAAAAGCATAGATTGTAAAAGCTATCTTGCCAAAGTTATACTTTTGGCCTCAAATGAAAAAGATTTAATTAACAAGAAATATAAAGTAAGAACAGATTCAGTATTCAGTGTCTTATTGCTTTGTATCAGAAACGAAGAAGAGCATACAATAAAATATGCCTTGGTTCTTCCTGAACACTTGGTTATCTACTCCAATGGTAATAGTAGTGCATTTAATAAGAAAAATATTTCTATCATTATGTTAAAACACAATTTGTGCAAATCGCATGATTGAATTAAAAAGGAATATGTTGATCAACTAAAATAAGGGTTTTATCAGACCTAGTGTCTCGCCTTGGGGTGCACCAGTTTTATTTGTGAAGAAGAAACATGGGTCGATGAGGATGTGTATAGTTTACTTGCAGCTGATTAAAGTTACCATTAAGAATAAATACCCATTGCCGAGGATTGTTGTTACAACCCATATTCACGTATGTTGGCTCATGCCATAAGTTAATCGACATATA
>ML259340.1:0-11962 GCA_005239495.1 Nicotiana undulata | reverse complement strand
TAAACGTTTTACTTCCCTTTTAAAATTAGGGTTTCTCAGAATCTTGTAGGCTTGTTTAAAGCCAAGCTTTTCTTTGTGTAATGAGTCGATTATTTGCATAGTGTGACTGATTCTATGGCTTCTACTATCTTTTATCTCGTTCGTGTTAAAACCCCTAAACTTCTATGTATGGTTCTGTACTAGCATGATTGTTCGTCTCTCTTTGCCTAAATCTCTATGATTACCTTACCTTGAATATGTTCTACTGAGTTTCTTAGACTAGGTTATGCTTGTGACTACCTAGTTTGTTCAGACTTGCATCTTTTCTAGCGTTTGTCCAGTCTGCTTGTTTACTATGCCAAAACATTCCTGTCTATTTATGTGATTGTGGCTCTTATGTAATCGACCATGGATTCAATACTTAGGGGGGTTGATTGACATATTTTATTTTAAAAACCCTAAGCTTTTATTCGAATTGATTTATTCGTCTGTGATGATTTATTCTTACTGGCTATTTCCTTAGTTAGAATATTTTGAACCTAGCCTTAATTGGCTACCCTATACTTAGTGAACTCTGATTCCTTCATTACTGATCATGTACTGATTGTTATTACCTTATATGTCACTGGTTTTACCGTTTGAATTTGAATCCCTTAACTTAAGCGATTACTTGTCTTAATGGCCTACTGATTGATATGAGTTCCTTAATTACCATGCTACTCTGATCATTTCCTTATTTAATTTGGTACAACCTTCTATTTACCTTATATGCTATGTGTTCTTTACCATTTTTAGAGTTTTGAATCCCACGATTCAAGGGAATCGTGTATTCTTTCTCACTGATTGATTCTGCCTTCTCTTATTAGTGATTCTTACCTTATGTGATCACCTATTTTCAACTATAAGTACTCTTGCTCCTTCATTGAACAAACATCAACCGAACATCAATCTAAACTCTCTCTATACTACTCTCTCTTGTGTTCTTTCTCTTATTCTCTTGTCTTTGTTTGCTGCTCTTTACTTATGCTTATTATTAGCCGGGTGTTAAGCCAAGGCTAATATTGTGCTATCACTTTGCTCTCTTCTGCTTGCTCTTTGCTCTCATCACTGGTATGTTCTAGTTTAAGATTACAACATCCTAAACAATATGTTTCACTTTTGGTTGTTGCTCTTATTGTTTCTTTTATGCTTTTACTTGTGGTTCTATTTCCTACCATGTAACTAGCATGTCTACTCCTTTTCTATGATCTCTCTTCTTCTTCTAGCTTAGCATGACTCCTATTCTGTTCTCTGTGGTTCAGTATGTCCTATGTAACTCTTGACTAAGTGGTTACTCTCTTCTCTGCTTATCCAGCATCCTTTGATGTTATTTTCTTAGCAATCGTCTGACTTTTAATGCTTGGGTATTCCTAGACTTGTATCCCTACCTATAATATTGTGATGAATCTGTAACTTTGTTCTAAGGACTAATTATGTGCAGATTTACTGCTACCACTACTTTTCCCCAACCCCTTGTCCCCTGTTTGTGATTGTTTTCTGGAACTCTACCGAGTTATGACTACCTAATGCTGCTTCTTTTCAAAACTGATTTTCTTAAAAGATCTTATGTTATCCTATGAAACTATGTGATTTCAAAACTCCCTTTTAAACTCAACTCTTTTAAGATATGAAGCACTTCACATTATTCTTAGACCTTTAGGTTCCACCCTCCTCAGTGCGAGCATTGCTTAGGGACCTTGAGTTCCCTCTGAACTTTGACACACTGAGGTAGGGTATTCTACACTGCACTTGTTCAATCATTGGCATTGCTGGGTGCTGGTATTGGCCAGGGCCTTCCCTAAGGCCTTTGGGAGCTTTGCCGCACCCAGGCTGAGTAAGGCTGTGAAACTTGAATGGGGTGAGGCTGGAAGATTGGGCCTGATTGAAGGCTCCCTATAGAATAACTCCTTATTTTCCTTTTTCATTACTGTAATTCATTTATTATGGTCTGTAATAATTTGTAAACGAATTATTGGGGATGGATAGTGAATATGGGGGTTATGCATGCCTAGCTTAGGCCATTGGCCATTAATGACATTTTGCATTTTCCGTATTTTTAGAGTCAAGTTGGATTTGTCTATCTTATCATCAATAAAATGAGGCATTTAGTATTTAAGTTCTCCGAATTAATTTGTCGCTAGGCCTACCTCCGGCATAAAGAGGTTCCCCAACTTAGGATGAATTTTACATTTTCGCATTACGTTTTTAAATTACCGCAATATTCTTTATATCTTCACTAACTTCACTGCCTTTTTGTTAGTTATTCCCCTTCCCCAAAGGTTAGTTCGTGCACTCTGGCATCAAAAGCTTATTGCACCAGATCAAAGGGCCCTCCTCCTACTTCTCCTCCCAGTCCTCCCAAAGGAAAAAGCAAGGGTAAAACTAAAATGGCAGATGCAAGCGGTACTAGAAAAGACAACATGGATGAACAGGTTGAGATCATTGATGGTCAGGGTATTAAGGTTCTGCACGAGGGTATGTCTCCACTAGAGAAGAAGCTGCTGAAGTTCCAAGAGGAACTTGACCAAGTCAAGAATTTGACCCACCTATCATTCTCCCTCAACGTTCCAGACGTTCACTTCCCAAATACTCTGAACCCCACTTTACCCCCAAAATGTCCCAAAACAACCCAATCACCGAAAAGATCTCGTTCCACCACCACCACGCAACACATGTCACTACAACACTCCACATCCCCAAGATCAGACGAGAGATCACTTCTAGACTTATGACAACCCCATTTATATGGAAACCGTAGCTCATTCTGCACCGCATACCTATGAGTCTGATGAGAAGGACAAGCTCATCAGGAATCTGGCCGAGGAACGCAAGAAATTGACCAACCGAGTTCAGGGCGTCGAAGGAGTTAAAGGGGTTGATGGATTGAATTATGAAAACCTTTGCATACAACCTGATGTTGAACTGCCCGAGGGGTACAAACCTCCTAAGTTTGAAATGTTTGATGGTACTGGTGACCTAAGAGTCAATCTGAGGACTTACAGCGACAAATTGGTCGGCGTGGGAAAAGATAAAAGGATCCGCATGAAACTCTTCATGAGGAGTTTGAAAGGTGATGCACTATCCTGGTACATCAATCAGGATCCAAAGAAATGGATCAATTGGGTAAATATGGCTACGGACTTCATGGATAGATTCAGATTCAATACGAAGAATGCACTGGATGTGTTCTACATCCAGAACATGAAGAAGAAATCAACTGAGACTTTTCGCGAGTATGTTACTCGTTGGAGGTCAGAGGCTGCTAAGGTCACGCCAGCCTTGGAAGAAGAGCAGATGAAGAAATTCTTCATGCGCGCTCAGGATCCTCATACTATGAGCGGCTGATGATGGTCGAAGGGCACAAATTTTCTGATATCATCAAGTTGGGAGAGCGAATCGAGGAAGGCATAAAAAACGGTATGGTTACTAACTTTGAAGCCTTACAGGATACCAACAAAGCTCTGCAATCCGGTGGTGTGCCCAATAAAAGACAGGTAGGAGCCGTGATGGTGGCACAGCAAGCCAAGTCCCCTCCCAAATATCAAGTATACCCCGCACCTTCCATCACGTACCAACCAGCTCTGAGTTACCAAGCACCTTCACCTCAATACCAGACACCCTCACCCACCTACCAAGCTCCACCACCCACATATGAGCCTACCTCGCCCAGATACTCCAAACTAGCTCCCGTTTATAATGCCTACAATTCCCAACCTACTCACTACCAATCACCACCTGCTCGCCAAAACTTCCCAAGACCTCGCCCAAATTTCGACCGTCGTCCACCAAAATAGTATACCGACATAGCTGAACCCATTGACCAATTATACGAAAAGCTCAAAACCACCGTTTATGTCACACCCATTCCCACTGTCACCCCTGAGAACCCTTCTCAGTGGGTCAACCCAAACAAAACATGTGTTTACCACTCTGGCATGAAGGGACACGCCATCGAGGAATGTCGTTCCTTGAAGGACAAGATACAGACCCTCATAGATAACAAGATCATTGTAGCCAAGGACCCTGTTCCTAATGTTCACAATAATACGCTGCCTGACCATAAGGGTGGTGTCCACATGATTGAGGTTGATGATGACCGGGATCCCGAGGGATTGATTGGGCTAATTGCAGAGGGCGATCCGAAGAAGCCTGCAATTACTCTTAATCCGATTGTGGTCCAGATGCAGCCATCTGAGGAAGCTGAGGTGAACATGTCCATTCCACTTGAGTTTGAATCGAGACCACCTGCAAAGGAAAAGGCCCCAGTGCCGATCAAAGTCGAATTTGTACGACCGCTCGAAGTTGCAGTCTGACCATCTATAACATATACTCCGGCAGGAATAAGAATGACCACACCTACTTCAATGGCAATGTCAACAACGGCACCCGTTTACTCAGACGCCATTCCGTGGGACTATTTCGCTGAAGCAAGGAGGAAAGGTAAAGGAAAGTCTGAAGAAGCCATCGCCGCGCAAGGTATGAAAAGAACTGGCAGATTTTATACCCCTGAGCATTTGGCCGAGCCTAGCAAGCAGGCCAACAACCGTCCCCTCATCATTGAAACAGATTCTGATGATTAGTGGAGAAAGATACTAGTTAAGGAATACTCAGTCCTCGACCAGTTGAACAAAACGCCAGCTCAGATATCCATCCTCTCCCTGTTACAAAACTCTGAAACTCATAGGAGTGCTTTGCTAAGGGTGCTGAGGGAAGCATACGTGCCAGACAATATCACTAGTGGGGAAATGGCCAATATGGTGGGCCAAATACTGGAGAGTCACAAGATCAATTTCCATGAAGATCAGCTACCGCCCGAGGGGTTAGGGCATAATAGAGCACTACACATCACCGTACAATGTGAGGATCATTTCATCACAAGGATCCTAATTGACGGGGGTTCCAGTCTCAACATCTGTCCGCTGGTCACACTCAAGGGATTAGGCAAGAGTCCACATGAGATAAAGGATGGAGAGATCAACGTAAAGGCCTTCGACGGTTCGCAAAGGTCCACCATGGGAGAAATTACCTTATGCTTACAGATGGGACCAACTTGGTTCGATGTAGATTTCCAAGTGATAGATGTGCCTGCATCTTACAACTTACTATTGGGACGACCTTGGATCCACGCGGCTGGGGCCGTGGCATCCACCCTACATCAAGCTGTGAAGTTTGAATGGAACCATCAAGAGGTAATCATTCATGGCGACGGTAGCAACCATATCTACGGTCGCCAGACCTTTTCGGTCATCGATGGAAGAAGGAAGTTGGGCGGAGAAATCTATCATAACATAGATCGTGTTAACGCTATTGACAAAGACAAGTGGTGGGGAAGTAAGACCGAAAGCATATTGAACTGGCAAGGGTACGAGCCGGATAAAGGGATCGGTAAGCATCTTCAAGGAATAACAAAGCCAATAACACTCAAGAAACACTGTACTACTTTTGGTCTAGGGTACGAATACACTTGGAAGGAGTTCAAGGACTGGTCGCCACCATGGTGCGGCCCCTACTACCCATTGGAGCGGCCAATACCCCACATAGAGCAGACTTTCCAGCCAGCTGGCATCATATATGGTACAGACGAAGAAGAAGCGCTAGCGGCGATAAGGGATTTATTTCTGGATGATGAGAATATGGATTGCTATGTCATTTTTGAAGAGGAGGGGGAGGAAGGCCCTTCCATACAAGTCGTTAGCAAGGGATCACATCTCAACAATTGGTCCGTCAGGACAACCAAAGCCCGTCGAGCCTCGGGGTAGCAAGGCTAACAAAACAAACATTATTTACAGTTTATTTATTTAAAGAATTTCCTTCCTTTTCACATATTTAATTTATGTAATAAAGAGCTCTTATGTTCAAACAATTACTCAATTTATCAAAGCATTTCCAATTTCTTTATAAATCTTACATTTACTTCTATTTATTTGTTACCGTTTTCGTCCCCATTACTTTATTTTATACAGCATTACTATTACTTATCTTGATGAACCAACGAATGTGACCTGCAACAAGGCAACACAACAAATGGATTCCAAGTCAGACGAGGATGATACACCTGAGGATATTATTAAAGAAGTCGAGAAATTTGAGAATAGACCTAAGTCTAACTTGGACGAGACTGAGGTCGTCAACCTGGGAAACGCAGAGAACGTCAAAGAAACACGCATCAGCATTCATCTATCACCATCAGAAAAGGAGGAATATACATAGTTTTTAAGGGAGTATGAGGACATATTCGCCTGGTCATATGATGACATGACTGGCCTCAATACATCTATCGTGGTCCATAAGCTGCCAACCAATCCAACATGCCCACCAGTGAAGCAAAAGCTCAGGAAGTTCAAACCAAACATGAGTTTGAAAATCAAAAAAGAGGTCACCAAGCAGATCAACGCTGGGGTTCTCCGAGTGGTCGAATATCCTACATGGTTATCTAACATTGTGCCGGTACCAAAGAAAGATGGGAAGGTAAGAGTCTACGTCGACTATCGGGATCTCAACCAGGCCAGTCCGAAAGACGACTTCCCACTGTCGAACATACACATCTTAATTGACAATTGTGCTAAGCACGAGCTGCAGTCCTTTGTAGATATTTTTGCTGGTTACCATCAGATTTGGATGGACGAGGAAGATGCTGAAAAAAACGACATTCATTACGCTGTGGGGAGTGTATTTCTACAAAATGATGCCATTCGGTCTGAAGAATGCAGGAACCACCTACATGAGGGCCATGACTACTGTATTCCATGACATGATTCACAAAGAAATTGAGGTGTATGTGGACGACGTCATTATTAAAACAAAGAAAGTTACTGATCACATGGAAGATTTGAGAAAGTTCTTCAACAGGTTAAGAAAATACAATCTGAAACTTAACCCTGCAAAGTGTGTGTTCTGGGTTCCCGCTGGCAAGCTGCTAGGGTTCATCGTCAATCGTCGAGGAATAAGCTAGATCCATCAAAGGTCAAAGCCATTCAGGAATTGCCACCACCGAAGAACAAAAGGGATTTTATGAGCTTTCTAGGAAGGCTCAATTATATCAACCGGCTCATAGCCCAGTCTACCGTCATTTGTGAACAAAATTTCAAAATGCTGAGAAAGGATGTTGCCACCAAATGGACTGAGGATTGTAAAAAAGCCTTCGACAAAATCGAAGAGTACCTCTCAACACCACCAGTCTTGGTACCCCCAGAGCCGGGTAAACCCCTATTACTCTACCTAGCCGTATTAGATGGAGCTTTCGGTTGCATTCTCAGGCAACATGACGAAACAGGGAGGGAAGAGCAAGCAATTTACTACCTAGGCAAGAAGTTTACTCCGTATGAGGCCCGATATTCTCTATTAGAATGGACCTGTTGTGCTTTGACTTGGGTCGCACAGAAGCTGAGGCATTGTTTCTGTGCCTACTTAACGTACCTCATATCGAGGATGGATCCGCTAAAGTACATCTTTCAGAAGCCCATGCCCACTAGCAAGCTAGCCAAATGGAAGATCCTGTTAAGTGAGTTCGACATCATTTACGTAACTCAAAAGGCTGTCAAGGGACAAGCATTATCCGATCATATTGCTAAGAATCTTGTGGACGGAGAATACGAACCTTTGAAAACGTATTTCCCCGATGAGGAAGTATCATTCGTATGAGAGGACATTGCAGAATCCTACGAAGGTTAGAGGATGTTCTTTGATGGGGTCGCAAGCTTCAAAGGCGTGGGTTATGGAGCAGTCCTAATTTCAGAAACTGGTCAGCATTACCCGGTATCCACCAAGCTCAAATTCCCCTGCACTAACAACATGGCTGAATATGAGGCTTGCATCCTTGGGCTCAACTTGGCCATTGACATGAATGTTCAGGAATTATTAGTGATCGGTGATTCCGACTTATTAATACACCAAGTCCAAGGGGAATGGGCAACCAAGAATTCCAAGATACTTCCATACCTACATCGTGTGTAGGAATTGAGAAGGAGGTTCACGAAGATTGAATTCCGGCACGTTCCTAGAATCCAGAATGAGTTCGCCGACGCACTGGCCACGTTGTCATCTATGATCCAGCATCCAGATAAGAACTTCATTGATCCTATCCCGGTGGGAATTCACAATCAGTCAGCCTACTGTGCCCACATTGAAGAATAAGCAAATGGAAAGCCTTGGTTCCATGACATTAAGGAGTACTTTGCAGAGGGAGAGTATCCATAACTTGCAAACGCTACTCAAAAGCGCACTCTTCGAAGGTTATCAAACAACTTCTTTCATAAAGGAGGAATCCTATATAGGAGGACTCCCGATCTGGGTTTACTAAGATGTGTCGAGGCAAAGGAAGCGACGAAGCTATTGGAGGAAATACCTGCTGGTACATGCAGTCCTCATATGAACGGGTTTGTTCTAGCAAAGAAGATACTTTGGGCTGGTTATTTCTTGATGACCATGGAAACACACTGCATCCAATATGTCCGCAAATTCCATCGATGTCAAATACATAGGGATATGATAAAGGTACATCCTAGCGAGCCTAATGCAACAAGTTCACCTTGGCCGTTTGCCGCTTGGGGCATCGATGTCATTGGACAAATTGAGCCTGCAACCTCTAGTGGACACAGGTTCATTCTGGTTGCCATTGACTATTTCACCAAATGGGTCGAAGCTGCATCTTACAAAGCAGTTACTAAGAAAGTCGTGGCAGACTTTGTCCGCGACCACATTATTTGTCGGTTTGGAGTTCCAGAGTCAATCATCACGATAATGGTTCCAATCTCAACAGTGATTTGATGAGAGTAATGTGTGAAACCTTCAAGATCCAGCACAAGAATTCGACCACATACAGACCTCAAATGAATGGAGCTGTTGAGGCTGCCAACAAGAACATCAAGAAGATACTGATAAAGATGATAGAGAAGCACAAGCGGTGGCATGAGAAGCTGTCATTCGCTCTGTTGGGGTATCGCACCACGGTTCGCGCATCAACCGGGGCAACTCCTTACATGTTGGTATATGGTACAGAAGCCGTCATTCCTGCTGAAGTGGAAATTCCGTCGTTGAGAATTATACAAGAAGCCAAGCTCAGCGACGCAGGGTAAGAAGCCGCTATGAGCAATTGGCCCTCATAGACGGAAAAAGAATGAACGCGGTTTGTCATGGTCAGCTATATCAGAATAGAATGACCCGAGCCTTCAACAAGAAAGTCAAACCAAGATGATTCACACTGGGGAAGCTGGTGTTAAAGAAAATCTTTCCTTATCAAGACGAAGCAAAAGGGAAATTCTCTCCTAATTGGCAATGCCCGTACATGGTTCACCGAGTACCAACAAGAGGATCACTCATACTGGCAGAAATGGATGGAGAAATTTGGCCTAAACCTATCAATTTAGACGCAGTCAAGCGCTACTATGTGTAATTATTATGCTTCTGTCAATGCTGTAATTGAACTATGCCTGACCTGATTCCCGTTTAAGAGGGAATACGTAGGCAGCCCTATGGGTTCGGTCATATTTTAATAAATTTTTCATTTTCCCCACGAATGGAAACTGGGGCAGAATTTTGAGAAGGGACCTCAAAATTCCGAAGCAAGTTCAGCCCAAGCACCTTCACCCGTCAACTGGGGAAACTTTTTGAGGAGGACCCTCAAATCTCTGCAGCAAGAGAGGTTGCAATGTCTTGAACCGCGTCATGGTCGTCGGTTCATCCAAAGAAAACTATTCTTTTCTATATGTTATATCATATTTTATAAAACCATCCATATTTACTGCTCAAAACAGCTTGTTTAGCAACGCTACCCCCATGGTACCACAAAAGCTATCATTATTCAGCAAGACAGGCTGAGCCAAGCCAGCGGGGATACGAACTAACCCCACCTTTACAGAACTCACGATTTTTTCGTTGGACGCAGACACAGAGACGACGAAAGCCCAAAAACATCTTTTTATCTTCGCAAGACATCTCAAGACACTCTCAAACCCGTCATGCATTGCCGACATTTACTATCACCGCAGACAACGCTCATGCACAACGATCCCTTCACCGCATTTATCACAAGCTAAGAACTCTTACTGTCATTTTATTTTTTTGCATTGCATAAAGGCTACCTTTCTGCCTTCCGAGACTAAGCTCTGTCTCTATCTGCATGAGGTTAAGCTCTACTTCCATTTGCATAAGGCTACCTTTCTGCCTTCTGAGACGAAGCTTTGTCTCCATCTGCATGAGGTTAAGCTCTACCTCCATTTGCATAAGCCTGCCTTTCTGCCTTCCAAGACTAAGCACTGTCTCCCTGCATTTCTCGCCTTGCATAAGGCTACCATTCTGCCTTCCGAGACTAAGCTTTGTCTCCATCTGCATGAGGTTAAGCTCTACCTCCATTCGCATAAGGCTACCTCTTCGCCTTCCGAGACTAAGCTCTGTCTCCATCTGCATGAGGTTAAGCTCTACCTCCGTCTGCATAAGGCTACCTTTCTCCCTTCCGAGACTAAGCACTATCTCCCTGCATTCCTCGCATTGCATAAGGCTACCTTTCTGCCTTCCGAGACCAAGCATCGTCTCCCTCTGCATTTTACTTCTTGCATAAGGCTATCATTCTGCCTTTCGAGGTTCTACGCTACCTCCCTTGCATTCTTACATTGCATAAGGCTATCACTCTGCCTTCATAGGTTCCACGCTACCTCTATCTGCATTTTACTTCATTACGCGAAGCCCCTATTTACTTTTCAGAGCAATTACCTTTCGCGACGATATTTATCTACGCTTTCGGGCTAAGCTCTGCCCCGCTTTCCTTTTCTTTTTCGCAAATCTCAAGACTAAGCTATGTCTTGTCAGCTTCATACTACTACATCTTGATGGGCTGAAATATCGCCGACTTGTCCAAAGGCGTCATCGTTCGAGGGCACCATCTTCATGGCCTGAGAACACCATTCCATGGCCTAAGGATCTTTTTTATTTCAATTTGCACATCATTATTCAAAGGCATCATGGTTCGGAGGCACCATCCTCATGGCCCGAGAACACCATTTCATAGCTCGCAAATTTCGCGCCAAGCGATTCATGGCCCAGGACATCATGGTCTAAGGACATCATCCTAAATGTCCGAAGACATCATTCATAGTCCGACGGGAACTTGCATCATGTATATATTATGAACAATATACGTTTGTTCTTTATTTGCAGGTAACCCGGCCGGAACAGCCAACCAGGAAGGAGCGGATCGCTCCAGTTCTTCGACACAACCCTGTAAGATCTTCCTACTTTACCCTACTTTGAACCTTGAGTCCGTTCTTGCGAGACGTCACCAGTATATTTCGCCGATGATTCCGGAACTACATACGGCCTTATTCCTGTAAAACCAGGGATATGTAGGCAGCTCAAGCTAGGGTGCGGCCAAATTCTATCCCACAGTTTCATCCCCGTCAAAATTGGCCATCATATCTTTACCCAACAACTCTTTCATCCTTCCCGGGTAAAGAGGGGCAGCTGTTGATACCCAATTTTTCCTCAAAATATTTTCAAACCTGTATATAAACTTTCTAAATCACTCTTTGCAATAATGAATATTTTTCCTAATTTTTTCATATTTTTATCTGAATCATTTCCTTATTTATTTAATATTTGATATCTAAATCATTCATAAATTATGCTCTAAGNATTTTATGTTTCTTACATTTTTAATATTGTCTAATTATTGTAATAGGATTTATTTGAACTTAATTTCATTTTTTATACAATTATTAATTATTTTTTATTAATTAATCATCCTATTTTATTGGGTATTTAACATTTAGCCACTCTTATTTAAAACTTAGCCTAAAATTAAACCCAAATCCCAGTCCAATTGCACCAGCCCACTATCCAGGCCCAAACCTTTACCTGCCCGACCCAACTCATTAGCCAGTCCAGGTCGTTGATCATTTTTTATCAACGGTCCAGAATCCACCTCCCATAATTAAACCCCTACGAACCCCCC
>ML259338.1:14130-32899 GCA_005239495.1 Nicotiana undulata | reverse complement strand
AAGGCTTACATGTTGTACTTGTTTGCATGGTTTGGTCAAAAAGGTGACAATTAGTCAAAACCAGCTCAAGAAGGAGTGAAACATGCATAAGTACCAAGAACAAGTCCAAGCATAGTGCAACAGATCCACTGTGGCCGCATTCCATTTAGTGCGGTCCGCAATGAGGAGATTCAGAGAGGTGCATATTTTGGAAAATCAAACATTGCATCCGCAAAGCATTTTGTGCGGACCGCAGTAGCCTCACCGCGGCTGCAATCGAGTTTGTGTTGTTCGCAAGGATGAGGTTCAAAGAGCTGGGAGTTTGGACGATTAATGCCAATGAGGTCCGCGATCCTTTTTGTGCGGACCACAGTAGAAGCCACCGCGGTCGCGGTGCAATTTATGCGGCCCGCAGTAGCCAAGTTCAGAAAGAAGAGTTTGAAGCGAAAAAGCCTCACCGCGATCGCACTCCATTTCTTTCCATCTGCGGTACCCCTGCAGGGGTATTTTTGTCCAGAATATTCGATCTAGTATAAATACTTTCTTTTCCCATTTTTAGGTGAGATTTTGTACTCTAACTTTGAGGAGAGATCGTGAACGACTTTATAGACTATTTTGAGTTATTTTATAGTTGGTTTATCATTGAATCTTCAATTATTAGCTTGTAATTAAATCTTATGGTTATTCTTCATCTATTTCTTTGTTTTCTTTCATTATTATGAGTAGCTAGACCCATTAGTTAGGATTGTGGCTCAACCCTAGTGTGGGTATTTGATGGGTCTTTTGATTTAAGGCTTAGATGTTTATGGGTAGTTGATATTTGGACTGATTTGTATTTTCCATGTTAAATTAGTGGTTGCAAACACTAATTTGTGCCTATTTGACTTGGGTTCTTCTTGAGAAAGAGAACTTGAGTCTAGGAAAATTAGTCCAACAAGGAATTGGGGTGTAATCAAGAGATTGATAATCTCAATTAAAGGGTTAAACCTAGAGATAGTAATACCCTACTTGAGCCTATATCACTTGAACAATTTTGACACCCAATTGGTTTTGAGGAAGTCAATTAGGGAAAAGTCACTCAAGCTACCGAGAGGTATAGAGTGAGTAATTATGTGCATTGGCTATATCACAATCCCCAACATAACGTCTTTGCCTTAGGCTTTAGATTCCGTCAAGTATTCACCTAGGAGAAAGTCACAGCCCTAGTCCCTTTATCTATTGAGAAAACATCCAAAAAGATGTTAGTTAGCTAGTTCGTAATTCCAAATAGACTAAACCATAGTTAATAACCAAACCATTTGATGAGAAGTGTAATTAAGAACACAACACGCTACTAGATCACTTAGGAACTCAACTCCCACAATCATAACTCCCTGTGGAATTCGATCCCGATCCTTCGGGTAAAAGTTGCATTGACCCCTGCCTTGCTACTATTTAGTGGTATAGGTGGGCGCCGATCAATCGCAACCCTACTTTCCTCCTCCTTTATCTTCCCTTAGTTGTGCTTTATTAATCCAAGACTATGTTAGTCTTGATGGTTAGTGACAGTTGTAGTAGTTACTCATGACTAGTTACACACAATGTCGGGCCTTTATTTCCGTATTTTTTCTTGATTTGAATTTCGTATGAAGGTTTTATTGTCAAATAGCTTGAAAATTATAATATTTTGAAAATAAACTATTGTGTTATTTTGATAGTGAGTCGGCTGGCCTAGTACCACGATAGGCGCCATCATGAATTGGTAGTTTGGGTCGTGAAAAGTTGGTATCAGAGCCTAGGTTACATAGTTCTCACGAGTCATGCGCTTAGTAGAGTCTTGCGGATCGGTACAGAGACGTTTGTACTTATATTTGAGGGGCTGCAGAACCCTTTGGAAAAATCTCACATTCTTGAATTCTTGTCGTGCGAATCCATTAATTCAGCCTAAGGCGTAACTCTTTGAATTCCTTTCATGCATTCGAATGCGCACCTGAGCGCTAGATATCAGTTGTGCATCGACGGCTTGTGATTTAGATGAGGTGCGACATATGATTTTTTCATGTTGATGATGGGCCAGTCTGGAGGACTTGAGGCCGGGTTTTGTCTGTGGCTTGAGTATTGAGTTTCGATTTTGTGAGCACGTGCATTTGGGATTTTTATGTCCGTTTGTGTCCTTATTGGTGGGATTTTGTGACTGGATGACTATGTGGTGAGTATGATTTGATGGTGAGATGTGTTCAGATTGTTTGGCTTCTGTCTTGAGTTGACATATGGCCTCGAGTTGTGGGTATATAGAAATACCTCTCATGTAGTTTAGTTATGGAGTGGAGTAGATCTTCATGTTGTGTTATGGGTTCTTGATGATGTCTTTTGGGCTGACCAATTTCCCAGCAGCATTCATGCATTTGATGAACAGTGTATTTCAGCCGTATTTGGACTCCTTCGTTATGTTATTCATTGATGACATCATGGTGTACTTTCGTAGCCAGGAGGAGAATGCTCAGCATTTGAAGACCGTCCTCATCTACGGAGATTTCTTGGTTTGGCAGGTTACTATCATCACTTTGTGGAGGGATTTTCATCTATTGCTTCGCCCTTGACCAAATTGACCCAAAAGGGTGCTCCATTCAGGTGGTCGGACGAGTGTGAGGAGAGATTTCAGAAGTCAAGACTGCTTTTACCACAGCTCCAGTGTTAGTTCTGCCATCAAATTTAGGTTTTTATATCATGTATTGTGATGCCTATAGGATAGGCATTGGTTGTGTTTTGATGCAAGAGGGTAGGGTGATTGCCTACACCTCGCGCCAGTTGAAGACCCATGAGAAGAATTATCCGGTGCATGATCTTGAGTTAGCAGTCATTGTTCACGCCTTGAAGATTTGGGGCCATTATTTGTATGGGGGTTCATTGTGAGATTTATACTGATCACTAGAGTCTTCAGCATCTGCTTAAGCAGAAGGATCTTAATTTGCGTCAGCGGGGATGGTTGGAGCTTCTCAAGGACTATGATATCACTATTCTATACCATCCAGGGAAGGCCAATGTGGTGGCCGATGCTTTGATTCACCGGGCAGAGAGTTTGAGGGTGTAGATTATCTCCCTGCAGCAAAGATACCTTTGGCATTGGATGTTCAGGCCTTAGCAGGCCAGCTTGTGAGATTGGATATTTCAGAGTCTAGTCGGGTCGCTTATGAGAGTTGGCTTGACTGCTACAAAGATGAATGCATGATCTGCAGATAATTTGAGATATTAAATGATTTGTGTTATGTAAGATTATGAAGGAATTGGATGAATTTCACTGCGGTATTATGTCAGTAATAAAGTATGGGCATTGTAAATTATTGTGTGTTTTGATCTATGGCCTTGAGCCAAGTGGGGGAGTCTGTTATTGACAAGTTGATTGCACATTTTTGTGTTGTATTGGTTTCAGTTGGGGTATGCTAGTGGGTTAGTCATGACTGCAGGTGTTAAGAGTGAGGATGACTCGAGTAAGGGAATTTCTGGATAAAGTTGTACTTCGCTCTATGGGTATGTGGGGTTCATGGAATAATTGGCTAGTTGTGGAGGATGTAGTGTGCGTGGAGTAGAAGATTGCTCGGTTGCTTAGAAATGTGGATCATTTCCTGGGGTGTTGGTGTGCAAATGGGGTACGGGTCGTTCGGTCTGTTTGATCAGTTTAAATGAGATTTTCATAGAGTGGATGACCTCGAGAATGGTTCTGATGGATTCAAAGTTTATATGTAAAAATTGGGAATCTTCAGGAGGTGTATTTGGCTAGGAACTGAGATTTACATTGGAAGGCGTCAAGATTTGTGGTATTTCTATATCATTGTGAATTCTGCATTTCGGTATTAGGAAAGGGAAAGGATAGCTTAAATTCATAGAAAGTCTCTTCAGAGTAAGTATTTGAGTTGTGGTACCTTCGGGGTGCTTAAGAGAACATTCAGCGGCTTATGAGCCTTAGGGTGGTTTGGATTTGTGCTAGGATCTCGCGTGGTGAGTTTTGGTTGATGATTTTGGTATTATGGCAAGGAGAAGGATTTATTTGCTGGTGGTTTAGAAGGAACTCGGAGAAATAGGACAGCTTGGTAGTAGGTGGGATAGGCATGGTAATGAGTAAGATCGGTTCTTTGGGTGCTTATGATGTGGTAAGGTTCTACGTGTGATTTGCGGCAATGATCTTGGGTTTGGAACCTGCGTAGCTTGGTTGAGTTAGAGGGATTCAATCCGGACGGTTTGGTTAAGTGCAAATAGATTTTGGAGAGTTCGTGATGGTCTCTACCATGGTTTGAGATGTATAGTTCCTACTGGTGCGTGGGGCATGTGGCGTATTGTAACTTTCTCAAGAATGGAATCAAATGGAAAGTTCTTAGCTAATTGAGTATGTAGTTGCTTGCGACTCAGAGTGGATCTTGAGATTTGTCGTATCTTTCATATGGTAATGTAATGGGTGCGATGTGAGGTGTAGTATTGAGATTTGCAGGTGCAAGGTCACGATGCGGTATTAAAAGAAAGGTTCTGAATTGTTTTTGGAAGCATGGACGATCTCAGGTGACCAGATAGATGATATTACTTCTAGATATGGCTTGATGAAGGTGTAAGTTTCAGAAGAGGCATTGTGTTTTGATTTATGTATACTTCATTGGTGTGGCGACACTCTCCGAATTTGTCGGCTACGTACATTTAGATTTTGCTTCATAACACATACGGATTATAGGGGTATCCCTCGTGGTATGATCGTGTATTGGAGAAGTATTAGACATTCAGGTGGCGGAGTTGAGATCGCATATGGTGATCCATGTGCTCTATGGATTTGGAGATTGGGAACTCTAATGAGTAGATGATTTCATAGTTGTGGGCTATGGAGACATAGCCAAGGTTAGTTAGAGGATAGTGTGTTTTGTGATTCAGTCATTGTGGACCTTCGGAGGGTTATTTGTCTATTGTGGATGACCGGATTGATTTGGGGTTCATTAGTAGGCCCAATTGGGATAGGTGTTTTGCGTCGAGTCGGATTGGTTGGCTCCATAGTGCTAATGATGAGGGACGTGCCATTCAGTTGTTGTTGGGCTTATTTGTGTTCTGGAATGAGTTATGAGTTACTCTTCCATGCTACGAGGAGTTATGATTCATTGGTTTAGGCACACATGATGCAGTTCTATTGTGCTCTTATAGAGGAATTTGAGTGAGATGAGTAATTGGGTACTGCATGATTGAGGCATATTGGTTATGTTCTTTCGGGTTTCCTGTGACATTTGTATCGCATGATTCTCCGACGTTATGGTAATTCACCGTGAGTACTTGGCGTCAAATTTCGCGTGGTTATTGATTTTGAGCAAGGCGGAGCGAGGTATATAATATGGACCAGCGTTTGGATGGGGTCACGCTTTACAACGAAGTTAAGTTGAGATATGATCTTTGTGTGTTGGATTCGTGTGTTTTGGTTCTGTGGTGTGTGGGGAGTTCGTAGCATTGCGTTAGGGTGATACTGTTGATCTTGCAGGACGCTTCTCTTGTTTGATGTCATTTCTCATGTTTGAGTACATTTGGAATGTTGGTTATTAGTGCATGGACTGCACAAGTTGTGGCTTAAAGTTGTATTGATACGTCACGTCACTAGAGTGTTTGTGTTGGATGAGATAAGGTCATCGAACCTAGAATGGGTGATATCGAATATGGTTGAGGTATATTTGGGAGGATATTAATGCTAATAGGCTTAGAAATTTTGCTATAGTTCCTATTGAAGGAGAGGGAGTTCCACCACTTGTTGATCCGACGAATGGTTATGGGTTTCTGCGTGTTTCTTTCATCATTGGCAGTATATGAAGGTGTTAGGACATGTCTCTGTTTGATAATAGGTTTACTACTGGAATTGGGTTGTTTTGAGCAACCACCGTGATTGTAAATTATTGCTACGAGTGTTTGAGTTATGTGGGATATCATGTGATTTCATCTTGAGTTATGGCTATGGTTGGATACAGCTTGTTCAGACTTATACGGTGTGCAAATGCGATATTCTGATCGTATAGAAATTTCTGATGTGGAAGTTTGGATTCTAAGGCTTGGGCTAGGTTGGATGAAGAAATTTCAGTTACGATGTGTTATCAGACCTATATGGGATAGGGTGACATGGGATCACCCCCGAGTATGTGCGTGGTAAGGTTATTCGGCGATTTGATGGCTTTTGGAATGACTCTGGGCACGTTCGAGGACAAAGGTATGTTTAAGTAAGGAAGTATGTAATGACTCGACCGGTCGTCTTGATCATTTTACACTTCGGTTAGTTATTTGAGGGCACGGGTAGCTCCGTTAGGTGATTTTGGACTTAGGAGCGTGTCCGGAAGGTAATTTGGAGGTCCGTGATAGAATTAGGCTTGAATTGGCGAAATTGGAAATTTGGTGATTTCCAGTCGGCAGTGGGAAACTTGATATCGTGGTCGGAATGGAATTTCGTAAGTTGGAGTAGGTTCGTAGTGTCATTCGTAATGTGTGTGCAAAATTTGACGTTATTCGGACGAGGTTTGGTAGGTTTCGGTGTCGTTTGCGAAAATTGGAAGTTTAGAAGTTCTTAGGCTTGAATCCGAGGTTGATTTGGTGTTTTGATGTTATTTCGAGTGTTCCGAAGTCTCAACTAGTTTGTATGTTGGTATGTGACTTGTTAGTATTATTGGTTGAGGTCCCGAGGGCCCCGGGTGTGTTTTGGATGGTTTACGGGTTGATTTTGGTGTTGAGGAACTGTTGTTTCTGCTGGTTTTTGAGTTGTTGGTGTTTCTCCGCACTTGCGGATGGAGAGCCGCAGGTGCGGGGGTCATCGATGCGGTGGATTGATCGCAGATGCGAAAATTGGGAAGTTGAGCGTAGAGCGCAGGTGTGCAAGCATGGACGCACCTGCGAGCCCGCAGGTGCGAGAGTGAGTAAAGGACCGCAGGTGCGAGAAACCTGGGAAGAAGGTATATATTGCACACCTCGCAAATTTTTGTGTATTCTTCACTATTTCTATTCGGATTTGAGGCTTTTGGGAGAGATTTGAAGAGGGATTCAAGGGGGGTAATTGGAGAGTTTGATTTGGGGATTTGAGGGGTCAAATGAGGTCGGATTATGATAAATTTGGTATGGTTGGGCTCGTGAGTGAATGGTCTTTCTAGTTTTGTAATTTTTGTCGGATTTCGAGACGTATAAAAAGGCTACCGCCAAAATAATGCGGTTTGGAGACATCCGACTTCCGGCATAAACTAAAGTCCTTCAAATAATTCGAAAAATCGGTTAAATAAAGGCTACCCTTGGCAAAACAATCACAGGGCTTCGATAAATACAGCCCTCGAAAAACCCCAATAGGTATCGAATTACTTGCACACAAACTTGTGCTAGGACACTAAAAACAAAAGGGTCCCGATCGACACTAAAAAATGCATGTCAAGGCATGAACATATTTTTTTACTAAGTCTTTTAAGACGAAAAGGGGAAACAATAGCCATCTCTTCGAGGACGTAACAGCCCGACTTAAAGGAGCCTAAGGGCCGATACACTTAGGGTTCGAGCGCTTGTTCTCACCCCATTTGAACCCAAGGGATCAATTTTCCCGAGCTCGAATAAATGTTTTGATCATGGCTCGGAGACTTGACATTATCCAGCAAAGGGTCTATGCCCTAAAGGATCGAACCTTATTCTAACTCGAGCACGACAACTTCAAAGAAACCATCCGAGACAGAATCTCGAGTACACCGCTCAAAGATTGAAATTATTGCAAAAATTGTAAGGCAAGAAATATTAAGAAGGAATTCAAGGAAGTTTTCTTCTTTTTATATATTCAAAAAAGAGATATGTACAAGGATTCAACAAAAGGGAAAATACAAAAGAAGAAAGAACAATCTTGTCTACACCCCGGGGTTGGCCCTTCCTTCGAGAGCAGCTTCTCCTCCGGAAGAAGCTTCTTCATCGGGAGCGGTTTCTTCTTCAGCCCCCTCTTCATTGTTGGACCTGCCTTGGTCGCCTTCACCATCGTCGTCATCAGAAGAAACAAGAAACCTGGCATCGGCTTCTATCGCCCTTGCTTGAGTTATCTCTTCAGTGAGGTCGAAACCTCTAGAATGAATCTCTTCAAAGGTCTCCCTCTTACATCGGCACCTAGCTAGGTCGTTACTTCGCTTTTCCTGGTCGGCAGCTTCCCTCAGCTCCGTCTGAGTAGCCTTGGTGTCCCTTAAATACACGGCAACAGTTCTATTAGCGGTGATCTTCGTCTTCTCAACCTTGGCCCGGGCTCCAGCAACCTCAGTTTCGGTCTTGGTAATTTTTGCCTCGAGCACGGTGATCCTTTCGGCCTGGGCCATACCACTCTCTTTAACACCCCGGAGCTGGGCCTCGATCGGTGCCAGTTTGGCTAGTGAAGCTTCTTTCCCCGCGGCAAGGCGGTCCATCTTTTCCTTCCACTAGTTGCACTCACCGTTAACCCGGTCGACCTCGACTCGGAGCTGCCCCATGATCTCCACCTTGTGTTGTAGCTGAGACATCGAAGGTTTAGCTTCCACAGTTCAGACGAGAAGACCGTACTTTTTCAATATGACAGTTACCTGCTTGTCAAGCTCGGCCTCGTACTCATGAGCCTTGGACAACTTTGCCCGGAGATATCTGAGCTCCTCCTCTTTTTGGCTATAAAGGAGCCTCAGGGCCTTCCCTTCGCTCATATACCTCTTCAGCTCGGCCTCATACTGGCTCAGGTCGGCCTTAAATCTTATAAAAGCCTACACAGAAAAAGAGTTATCTGATAAGGTAAAGCGAAAAGAGGGAAACTGCTTGGTTGAGAACTAATAATTACCTTAGAGAAGTGGCGTTGGACCTCTTCAAAGATGGAGGATGCATCGTTGAGGTAGGCATCATCGACCCTAGTAAAATAATCCCGGAAAGGATCGTCCTCACTGGGGACTCCGCTTAAGTCAGGCGTTCCCAGGGCCCGAGCTTCCCTTATGGCTTCCTTGGAGTAAGACAGTAATGATGGGGAGTGACCCATTATCATGGCCCAGGGCAAGTCACCCCGAGGCGCTTTGTTCGATCATAGGGACCTCAGAATCGTTTTTCTTTGGCGTGCTCGTCGGAGGCCGAAGAACAACCGAAACCTCAGAAGATTCAGGAGCCTTGCCCTTTTCTCTCTTCGAGGTTTCCTCACATTGAGGCAAGATCTCTGTCTCAGAGGGTTTGGCGGCCTTGATCGGCTTCCTGGTTTGAGTCACCAGATGAATCCTCGCCCTCATCTTCTTTATCATCCATGAGCTGGTGGACTCAGTCTATGCCCATAGGAATGGCATTTTTCCTGCGTCTCCGAGAAGGGCCCGCTTTATCTTGGGGGTCCTCACGCTTCGAAGACCTTTTTCTCTTGTTGTTTTTCTTTGGTTTTGGGATAGGGGACTCGATCTTTTTCCCAGAAGGGGCGGGCCTCATTTTAGAGAAATCCCCAATGCTTGCATAAATAAAAACTAGTATTAGAAAGGAAGTGCCTCCGATAAAGAAGAAAGTACAAGGGTTTTACCATGATGTTAGGCTTCCCATTTCCCTTCGACAATTCATGCCATTTGCGTTTGTCATACGATGAGGTCGCGGCTAGTTTCGGACTAGTCTTCGAGATCGGGGATCGCATGAGGCATCCAAGCGACCGCTGCAAATAAATATAAGAACGTCATGCAAAACATAGTCAAAGTACAGAAATTGCTGAGGAAACAAACTCCACTTACGGTTGAAGTTCCACTTTTCGGGGAACAACATTCTCTCCTCGGGGATGATATCGCTGGTCCTCGCTCGAATGAACTGTCTCATCCAGCCTCGGTCTTTATCTTCATCCTTGCCGGCAAAGAAATATTTGGTCGACCGGCGTTGGAGTTTAATCAACCCTCGGAAGAGTTGAGGTCGGTACAAGCGGATAAAGTGACTAAGGGTGAATTCGAGCCCCTCGGCCCTGCTGGAGAAGAAGCAAAGCATAATCACTATTCGCCAGAAAGATGGTGTATTTGGCCGAGGGTAACTTGGTACCTTTTACAAAAATCAATCATGACTGGGTCGAGGGGACCAACGTGAAGGGGAAAGTGTAAACACTTAGAAACCCCTCCACGTGGGTGGTGATGCTCTCCTCACGGGTGGGGATATGTACCACGAACCCATCCCCCCAACCACAATCCTTTTTCATGGCTTCGAGGTGTTTCTCAGTTTTCTAACAGATGTACCTCGAAGCATGCTCACATCGACGACATCGGGAGGATTTTCAATGGTGAAGTCTTTCTTTAAGGTGCAAGCACCGGGAACGATCTTATTATGCCCCCCTCCCCTATTATATAAAGGGGAACTCATTCATTTGTAAAGATCATCAATCATTGGAAATGAATATACATTCTTACTTTTTCGCTCATATCTCATCAAAATTGTTCCTTAGCTTTATTGTCCTTCTTTTACTGTTCACATTAGTGCACCTCGAGGTCATCATAACTCGAGATCGAGGCTCGCTCATACATTGGTTTGATTTAGCTTGTTCGCTTTACTTATATGTTTGTCTCATTGTTTATCAATTAGTATTGGATTAAATCATGTATCTTTAAGACCTCAATACAAATTTAATTGTTACTCAGATTTAAGGGTAAACATATATATTAGAAACTAATAATAAAATGAGCTAATTGGAGCGTGCTTTGATATTTTTTTTTTGAGTACTAAAGATAAATAATAGTATCTAAAGTATTTGTTGAAGTAAGTAATATAAAGTTTAAAGTGAACATAATTGTAAGGGGAAACTATTTTTTCCCCTTTGATTATGTGAACTAAATAACAAAAAGTCTTTTTCTCATAAAACAAATTTTACAAAAATTACTTTGAACACACCAAACAGAACCTAGATGGAAAACGAGAGAACATATGGAGAGGGATTAGCATATCCTGGGACATTAAAATGCAAAATGAAATATTTGAACGCTCCCGAAAAGTGTCCTTCACTATTTATATGGGGTATTTGGGCCACCTTTGAAGTTATATTCGTATTGCATAAATTTTTATAATGTGTACCCGCTCGAATTTGAATTAGTAGTTCAATCTCTTTAATGCAACTTCATAAATTAAATCTGAAGTTTTTCTATTTTTTAAATGTCACTTCAGAAATTCGAATATGAAATGGTTCAATTTCCTCGATGCAATTTCAGAAACCAGTCTTTCAAATGCAACTTCAGAAATTCGAATCTTAAGTAGTTCAATCTATTGAATGCAACTTTAGATTTCGAATCTTAAGTTCTGAAACGTAAACTTATTTTTATAATTTTAACAATCCAATACACGATTCAATAACCCAAATCTACTCCAACTCAAATTTGAAATATAACTTTCAAATATAAAAAAACACAAATCTCAATCATCAAATTATCAAAACAACAACAAATTTAACAAACTCATTTTGCAACTAAGAAGAATAAGAAGAAACAACTCTAATCACAAAGAAGAAAGGGAAAAGTGTATGCAGAAATTGAATATCAGTTCAACCTTTTTAAAAAGTGGGTGTAAACTCAATGGATAACGCAGAACTGGACGCCACATAAAAATTTTACTATTTATATTTATACCAGAATAAATAAAGTGAAATAAATTTGTCTGGCTTGCATAAATGGGCTCAACTAGCATCTTTACGTTGGGCCACTTGGGCCAAATCGAAGTTCAACTCCAACATCTACATGACTAGTTATGGGCAGCCCGTCCTAGTAAAAATAGTACCGGTTAGCCAATTTTTGGACTGGTCATTCAAAAATAGTCAGTGCTTGCCAAGTCATTGAAAAATAGTCACTATTTTGCTGCAACAGAGACCGGTCCAGCATAATATACTGGAGTTCGGTGCAACTTTGTATGAACTTCCAGCATATTATGCTGGAACTCCAACACACGGAAAGTTCCAGATATACTAGAGATTCGAGCACCTGTGTATGAACTTCCAGCATATTATGCTGGACCGGTATACTTTGCAGGAGCTCCAGTATATTATGCTGGAGTATTTTTCGAATTTTGAACAATGTTTTCATTTAGATTTATCTTTACATGAAAAGTGGCTAAAATTCGATTACTTGTGAAACTATGGATATTTTTGAATGAACACTTGTAATCTGGCTATTTTTGAATTTCTCCCCTATCCTAAGCACGGGCCTGAGCGCAACTTAAATACACTAATTGTGCTGATTTAACTAAATAGCAAGTCACCCAATTACTTAAACTAAAAATAGTCGGATAATGTATAACGTATGTATAATCTAGGCAAAATACATAAGTTACCTCCTGAACTATGACTCAAATCCCTATTACACGCTTTCTGAGAACGAATATTACTTTACACACTCAATCTTTCCAAAGTGATCTAACAAACACTACTTTGCCCACGTGGATAGTGCGTGTTTTTCCAAACGAATGAGTCGCGTGAACGGAAGAAATTTGTGTCAAATGTCAATTTTTTTTAGTTTTCTAATATTTTAAATGGAGACATCTTCTTCCTTTTTTAAAAATTCTTCCATGCCTACTGCTTGAGCTCCACTACCCGGTCTCCTTCTTCTCAAATAGACATACCACGATTTCTCATATCTCTTCTCGTCGATTAGTTTTTATTTATTTTTTCCAGATCTTTTGACAAGATATTTTGATTAGATTCAGCAGTTAAATTTTTTTGTAGTTCCGCCAAAAGCTTGCCTCAACCTATTGCATAGAAGATCTTTTCTTTTTTGCAGAGAAGCATACCTTGCGTTTTATCCATGGCGAAGTCGAATTTTTCGGAAGCAAGAAGTTTCCAAAAAAATTTCCAACCATTAAGGCTTGATTCAATTTCAGCAGAAAAGATGGGGTTTTGGGTGTGTTTTCTAGTGATTTTTGTTAGTTAATGGAGGCATTGTTGTTAAATAAAAGGCGGAGGAAGAGGCTATGATGTTTGATGGTGAAGAGAGGAGGAAGACAATCATGGTAGTTTAGACGGGGAAGATGAGAGGTATAACTGTAATTTTAATTATTTTATTTTTTAAATGAAAAAGTGGTTAAGAAAAAAGAAATGTGTCTTAGACATACTTTAGAAAAGTTAGGTGTGTAAAATAATATTTGCTCTCAGAAAGTGTGTAACCGGAATTTGGGTCATAAGTCAGGTGTCAACTTATGTGTTTTGCCTATAATCTATATATAATATGTCTATAATCAATGTATAATATATATCAGTTAGAAAAAATAAACAACTGAACTGCCCGGCTATTTGGGTGAAATTCCCTTGTGCTTATTCCATCATAAGTAGTTTTGTGCTGTTATTGCACAGTTTCAACCATATTTGAAAAACCGGTAATTTCAATGTTTTTGGTTGTTTCCGCACCCACGTCCTCCTCCTAAATCTTTTCGAAGCTAGACACTGTCCGTCTTATATGAAAACACATCTCGTTTCTTTCGAATGTTGCCAATAAACCCTAGTTCCATTTTAACTCCTCCGAGGTTTTCCGTTTCACATTCCCCTCTCCTCGTCCTAAGACCACCATCTCCATTCGTTGCCACGCCGCCGCTGACCCACCGGCCGGCCTGTCTTCATCCTCATTCAACTTCGTTTCCGCCGCCGATGCTGCTTCGTCTCCCGCCGCCGGCAGAATTTCACAGAAATCCGACGGTACAGCCCCGGCGGAGAAGCGAAGTTCGAGCAAAAACATGAAAATTGATGGGTGGGAAAGGCCTTGGTCGCGTAATAGAGAGAGCTACTTGACGGATGATGGTGAAGCTCTTCCTCTTCCTATGACTTATCCTAACACTTCTCCTGTTTCGCCTGAGGAAATTGACCGTCGCCTTCGCTGTGATCCCCAAATTGAGGTCTTCATTTCTCTTTGCTCTATTATTTCTTTATATCTTTTTTATATTATATTCTCATGTTAGACTACTGAGAAGAAATCTTTTTGGTTTCCTTTATGATTTGTTTAAGAAATAGAATAGCTAAGAAGAAGGGTCAAGATTTAAACTTTGACAATTTCTTTGTGGGTGAAGGGGGGATAATATGTTCCTAGTTAATTGGGCTACGCTTTGAATCTTTGAATGGTGAATAAAACTGAGGAATTTGTAGAATCTGGAAATTTTGTGAAGAAGATCGAGTGATTACTAACCTAGGTTTAAGGAGAGGAGTGTGTTTTAGAGAGAGAAAGTTAAATGGAAAATGGGGTATGTCGGGTGAATACTGACTAAATGAGGGAGGACCCCAATCGATGGGGGTTTATTTCCCGCCTCTGACGTGTCATGTTTTAATTGGTTGAGTGCTGACTGGGCGGACACATTAGATGATTGGGCGGACACATTAGCTGACCGGATGGACACGTCAGCAGAAGTGTGATACACGCGCGGAGGGTCAATGGTCCAACGTGTTTATTAGTCAAGGGTATCACTAGTTTGAGTGTTCAAATGGGAAACTTGTAAGTTAGTGTATCGGCTTTTAAAAACGATGTAAGTTCAAGTGGCCAGGAGGCCATTTCGCCTTTGGAAAATATACTGAACTTCCAAAACTTTATATTTGTATAATATTGGCATGAGATGAGTTTAAATGGAGTAATATGGTCGGTGAAAGATTTATATAGTCAACCCCACTTGGGACTTAGGCACAATTGTTGTTGTATGTATGTATGAAAGGGACCTTTTGGAACATTAATGCTTGAGCGGTGGCTAAAAGAAAAATCTTCTTTTTTTAAAAAAGCACTCTTTTCTGAAGCTTATATGCGAGCACTGTTCAAGGTCAGCATTTTGTCTAGTATCTTGTAGCACAAAGTTATTGGTAAAGGTATGGACCAAGATTGGCCAATATCCTGTCGAATGAATATCTCTTCCACCACTAGATTACAATGATATTGGTAGGAACCAGAATGGCATTGAGCACCACAGTGTAATATCTTTGTTCTGCATAAAAGATGGTTACAAGAGTGTTAAAGTTATTCTTTTGGTCGAGGTTTGTTGTTTTTCCTTTGATCATGCTTATGTTTTGATGAAACCCTTTTGGTCATTCTTGTTACCTTAGGATTGCAAGGAAGTCGTCTATGAGTGGACTGGAAAATGTCGGAGTTGCCAAGGAACGGGATTTGTTAGTTACTATAACAAACGAGGGAAGGAGACCATCTGTAAATGCATACCTTGCCAAGGAAATGGTACAAGAATTTTACTTTTATTATTATATTTTTAATGAACACTATTTGCTTTCGCTGTCCTGCTCTACTTTGCGAGTATGGACTGCATACTGATGCATTCAAGGCTTCGATGTACATATAGTAGCATGAAGTAGGTCATTTATTCTTGTGTAGGGCTAATTGTGAATAAGTCGCTAAAGATTAATTGCACGTCAATAAGAAAGGGATGTATTAGAAGGATGCTAACTTAAGGTGCCTGAGTGTGTGCTCACTAATTCAGTTTAGTGAGTCAAGAGTATCATGTTGTTGAATCAACAAGATGGTGCTAAAGAAAACTGTATGTGTTAGCCTTCTCATAACCCTACCCAATATTATCTATATAAGCAGCTATTATTTCCTTGCACCAAAAGTACAGATAACGCAGAGAGGAACCGAATGTGCAAACCTGTAAATCGTTGCTTTTCTGTGGAGATGTTTGCTGTGAAAAAAACGAGTGAAAAACTCGGCAGAAGCATGCCAGAATGCTAAATTAACTTCGAAGAACTCAGTTTTCTGGTGAGATTCTCTTGGATATATTCACTTTCTCATTTGTTCTATTTGTGTGAGAATTCCTTTTCTTTTTCTGGAGTCTTCTATGATTATTTTTGAATAATGTGGCATCACTCACCAACACGAGGGCTGTGCGATCCGTCAAGTTGTCATGAATCATTGCAACAATGGGCAGAGCCCACTTCAACCTTTTATCTAATTGTTTTCCTGCCAAAAGACGGGGTCCTTCAATTATTTTAAGTCTTTCAAAGATCACTTCTCTTGATATGGTGCTTATTTGATGAGATTTTCGACAGAATCATTTTGACTTCATATTGTATTGTTAAGGGAAAGACCCTTTTCAACTGTATGGACCTTTTCCAGATTCCTTGGCGATTTTTCCCTTGGGTAAAACACTCTTTGTGTGCGCTTTTGTAAGACTGCAGAATAATTGCTTTAAAAAGCCAGTACCTTGAAAAGTAAAAATAAAATGATAGCTGGAGAGCAAAATCGACAGTGTGCCGAGAGGGACTTTTAGTGATTTATGTCGGAAGTCCATAAAATAGGTATGGTGACTGGAGATGAGGAGAAAGAGAGAGAGAGAGCGCCTATTCTCAAGGCACTCTTTCTCTTATAGCGGAATTCCCCTTCACTTGCCAAACCGTCTTCTTCCTGGTCCTATCGAACTGAACACCTGGCCTTACCCAAGAGAGAATAGGAAGTTCTAAAAGGAGCTTATGGACTAAGTGATTATGAAAAGTAGGAAGGCCATTGATGTGACAACAACAACAACAACCCAGTATAATCCCACAAGTGGGGTCTGCGGAGGGTAGTGTGTACGCAGACCTTACCCCTACCCTAAGGTAGAGAGGTTGTTTCCAATAGACCCTCGGCATCCTTCCCTCCAAGAACTCTCCACCTTGCTCTTGGGGTGACTCGAACTCACCCCTTTGGGGTAATATACGATTCTGGTTGACTATGCTATACTCATAGTGTTGGACCGAGTTATTGTAGATGATATTGTGATTTTGGCACCACTCATCTTTTGTAGTATTTTTAGGATAGATTATGTATAAACAATTAAGAAGCAGAGCAAAGATGCTGTTAACAAAACTAAAAATACTCTTTAGCTATGCTTTCTAGGAATTGCATTACTCTCCTATCCTAAATGTCCACACTTCCAATAATGGAAGCGAATTTAGGGACTGTAGACCCTTTTCATTGTTTGGACTTTGGATCCTTTGCTTCTTTTCATTCTGTTCTTAGCTCAGTACAAATGGAGAGAAATTCTACTGCTTCTGCGACAATGTACCTTCATGTGATTTTAGGTTTATCTTGTCCCTATTTAGCACCTTAGTCATTATAGCGGTCGCCTAAACATTTATATGGAGGTTTACATAAGTCGTGACCAAAACTTGTCTCTTTGTATGGATACATTCTATGAACAAGATGCGCATTTTATTTGATACAAGTAGAAAAATTAAACAAAGAAGTTTCTACTTTCGTTTTCCATTCTTTGCCTCTTTTGCTTTAGTCAAGCTTGCATGAGGAAAGAGCAAGGCTGAAGTGACCGATGACTTCCATAATTTGCAACAAGAGTAATAGGGAAACTACATATTCTCATAATGAGAACTGGTGATCAGCAAAGAAATTTCATTTTGAGATTGTGGAGCAATCTGCTTTTTAATACAAAATCATTGTGACTGCAGGTTATGTGCAGAAGATAACAGCACGAAAGGATATCGATGTGATGGAGGACTTGGATAATGGGAAACCACCTTGGCAGAAGAAATGATCATCCAATACACATTTTTGTCTAACCTTAGCAGATTGACTGTAACAGCCCAACCCGCTAGTGATATTGTCCGTTGTGGGCCTAGGCCCTCACGGGTTTAAAACGCATCACTAGGGTCTTAGGCTTGTTAACTTATATACCCAGCATCCCTCTTGTGTTTTGCTGATGTGGGATTCTGTCTAAAGTTTGGGGTTTTATATTGACGATAACTTTGAAGAGGCTTATTTATTACAGAATCGTAGTATTCTTTAAGGTGTAAAGACAGTTGCCTGACGACATATTATCTCTGAGTCAAATAAAAGGGAGATACCATACTACACTGATAATACAAGGAAGAAGTTCTTGAAGATCAAGGCGAGCGTTCTGTGAAGAATGATGATTATATTCTTGGTTCTATAAGTAAATGTTAGTATTAGTTTACTTCTTCCCAACTCTAGGTGGTTAATAAATCATTGGTGAATGAGATCAGGTCTCTGTTAATGTCATGTCCCTTTTATTCATGGCCTGACCTTTCAACTGTATGCTACTGTATGTCTTCTTTCCGGTTGTTGTTTATATAGTAATGGGTCATTTGCTATGATGTATAAGAAGGTACAATGCTAGCATAAAAACTTAATACCACCTTAATATTGTTTGGTTAGCAAACCTGGTATAAATTATCCCGGGATTAAAATTAGTATCGGAATAACTTATGCCATGTAGAGAGTGGGTAATTAGTGCCGGGATAACTTATATCTTCTTCTTAGAAAGTATGCAATTGTCATTTTTAATACAACATACCAAACAGTGGTTAAAAATCAATACCAACATAACTAATCCGAGCATAATTTATTCTAGCATAACTTATCTCGGCATAAGCCGTATTAAAACCAAACGATCCCTAAAAAAATATCTTTTGAAAAAGTTTGGGCCCGGTAGATGTGTATAATCTTTAACAGATCAACTAAGTCTCAAACCCAAATTAATTCGGATGAGTTTTATGAAGTCCCCTCTGCTTTATTCAAGCTCATATCATCCCAATACTAGGGTCGACCTATGAACAAGGTAAACCCAGTGGGAACCATAAAACGGGGTACCGCATTGGGCAGAAGACGATCCAAAAAGCGAAGGCTCACCCAGCTGAAGGAAGGAGGTAAGATAGGCAAGAGGTAGCTTGCTTCCAAGCCGGCCCGGCCGCTAGGAATCAAGAGATCTTTGTCGGTGCTGACTTGGATCTCGGGTGACGGAAAAAGGCGACCAGAAGCGACGAGTAGTTGCGGTCGAAGCTTGGCTCGAGCCGATAGGCTAGCAGTAAGCTTGGCTACAACGAAGCGCTTGGTTGCATAACATAAAAGTAGTCTAAGTTTTTTTTTTCTTTTGGGTG
>ML259338.1:0-13826 GCA_005239495.1 Nicotiana undulata | reverse complement strand
GGGGGGGAGGGGGGGTTTCGTGTGAAGGTTTTTTCTTTCTTAAAATAAGCAACCTTTTTGTAACAATCTCATTTGTTTCGATATTTTTTGGGTGCTTTAATAAAGTGTTGTTATAAAAAACATATATATTATGACATAACATAAAAATCAATTTCGAGAAAACTTAACTCTCAACTATCAATTATTTGCTTTTCTCTATATACGTGGCATATTTTTGAGCTTTCTTTATTTAGGAGAATAAAAGATAAAATTTGTTCACCTGATGGGAGACTATAAGAGACACATTGCCCTTATTTCAAGGCAGGCATATCGATATCATATTCATCTGAACACAGTACTATCAATAAATTATATTTAAATATTTATTAAAATTACAAGAAATATTATATATTAATTCATAATTTTAAAAATATATTTTCTTTTATTTTAAAAGTTTAAAAAATTAAATTCAATAAAATTTAAATCCTGAATTCGTTGGAGTTTCAAAACGCTCTAGTAAATTAATATAGATGAATTTTGTCCATTATCCTCTTGAGTATACCCCTCACCCGTTGAGCACCATTTAGAGATTCCCCATTTTGGATGAACATAGACCATGTGCTGGTCAAAGTTGCCAATCCATGAAAAGTGGAATCTTTTTCAACTTTTATCATATAATTATTAGTCAATCAAATACTTTGACCAGTCTGACTCTTTAATTTAAATCAAGAAAGGGCCTAGACCACATGTGCTTTGGATGTTGCCAATTAAGCCTAGATATAAATCCAGCTTTAGTGGGCGTTTGGACAAAAGAATTGTAAAATTCCGGAAAATAATAATTCTTTTTAAGTGAAAATAGTATTTGAAAATTAGAATTGTATTTGGACATGAATATATTATTGGGTTGTTTTTGAAGTTTTGAGAGTGGTCTGAGTGAAAATATTGAGAAACAGCTTTTTGGAGATTTTTAAGATTTTCGAAAAATTCTAAAATTCATCTTCAAGTGAAAATTTAAAAATTTATGGCCAAACAGTGATTTCGGAAAAAAGTAAAAAGTGAAATCTTTCTTATGTCCAAACGGGTTCTTAAAGTAGCATTAAGCCGTTAACTATAGAGAATTCAGTATCTAAGCGGAAATTTTGACAAGTTTGAAGCTATGTTGCTCAGACCCTTTAAGAATGTCGTCGAGTGTGCGTGTCGGACACTTCAATAGTAACATGCTTTTAAAAGATCCAAAAAGATACGACAATATTTTTGAAGAGTCCGAACATATAGGTTCGGAGAGCATGGGTTGTGCCTTAAAAGATCCAAAAAGATACGACAATTTATTTTTGTTAAAGGCAGTGTTGCGTTGTGCTTCCCATGTTCTGCATTTTAGAAATGACCACTTTTTTTACATAAACATTGAGCTTTAATTTGCTTATGGACTAGTTGGCTAAATTCGCACAAATGGGTGGCTAGAGATTTAATGCATTTTGTTGCTCAATGTAATAAAAAAGAAAATAAAATCTCGAGAGGTGATTTAGTGGTTAATGAAATGAAACTCATGCAAAATTAGGATTTAAATTCCTAAGCAGTCATTAATTCACCCTCGACATGCTAAGAAAAACAATTATTCATCATATTCGGAGTTTTTCTACTTTCAACATATATAGTATATACCTGTATACATTAAAAAATAGAAATACAAATAATGACTCTCTTCTCAAAACATTAGAAATTATTGGCTTTCTATATTGCTTTAGTGGTTCAAATGTACACATTAAATTCTATGTCGTTGTATTGTCAAGAAAAAATGGTTACATCAATAGTTAAAATCTTTACTTATCAATATATATAACTTAAATACAACAGTGTTTACTTTGGATGATTGTTACACGTCATTTCATAATGTATCGTATTATATTGTATTGTATCGTTTGATGAATGCAATATTTGGACATATTTTATCGTTTGTTGTTGTTTCATGATATCATGCATCACCAATACGAAGAATAAATTTGCAATATTTTTGAAGAAAAATTATGATACAGGGTAAATTTATTATATAATAAAAAGTTAAAGTAAATGATAAAATAAAACTATTTAATAATAGTGAAGGGTGAGATGAGAGAAAAAAAACAAGATAATGACGCAACCACACCAAATCGGTCGTTACATAAAGTGACACATTTCGTCGTTACGTAATGATGTATTTAACGATACGATAATAAAATTTAAGTAACAACCAAAACGAACATCGTATATTTAAAGTAATAATACGATACAATACAATAGATAACAAATGCGACAACGCTTAGATTAACCAAACGCGATAACTTATCTCGTTGCTACATAATTAAGGTTTTTGGAAGCATAAAGTCGTTCAAACTTTGAATTTATCATTGAGAATTAATATGCACTGTTTGCAACAGCAAGTACATGAAAAGTTAAGGAAAAGTAATGCGTTCACAGTCCCATATATAGATCCATATTTTATTTCCTTATTCGTGCCACCGGTGGAGCGCCACATGCACCAAAGAGTATCAACTAATACCTCTTTGACGGAAATTACGCTGTAAAGTTCGATAATTTTTTTTAAGATATATATTTATACAGTATAATGATATTCATTAACTTCTTGGTAATATTCGGGCAAAATCATTCAAAAAAACCGATCAAAGTTGGTCAATAATGGTCAATAACCGTCCAAAAACACGACCATTTACGTGTGGACGATATTTTAAAAGACGGAAGGTCATACCGACCAAAGTTGGTCGGAAATTATCGGTCAGTTAAATTCAAAAAAGAAATATTTCCGAAATCCAACCAAAGTTGGTTAGTTGGGAATCAAATCGGGGTCTATATACTATTTTACCACTAGACCATTTGTTCATTTTGTTTTAAGACCGTCTGTTATTTCATTTACACTCTTTAATTGTATTTTCGCACGAAAATCACCGATCAAAGTTGGTTGGTTTTATTAAAAATAAAATTACCGACCAAAGTTGGTCGGTTTTTTAAAATGACCGGTCGAATTAACTGACCAATTTCGGTCTTTTTTTTAATATTAAATTTAATTTATTTTAAATAAAAACCCGACCAAAGTTGTTCGGTTTCTTGAAAAACAAATTTCGTGGGACTCAAAAATAGTTTCCCGCATTTTTACGCCAAAAAAACTGACCAAATTTGGTCGGTTTCGTAAGAACAAATTAAAAAATAAAATATTTTAAAAAATCGACCAACTTTAATCGGTTCGGTTTTTTGATCGACCAAAATTGATCGGTCGACTATGCGATTTTTGCCGAATTTCTAGTAGTATTGCCACGATTACGATCGCCACAAAAAGTATATGCACTGCAAATATATTTAAAGTATAGGTTGCCATTTGAACATGTGACGTTACTCAGCTCTTATCTTTGGTGGCGACTATAGAAGTCGCCAAAAACTTAATTTCCTATTTTGATGGATGGATGGTGGCAGACAGAGGACTATCTTATAACAAAAAAAGATAATTAATCAATCTGATCAGTCATTAAATATGGTCGGAAACGATAAGAGATAAGGATTCAAATCCCTACAGAAACAAACACATTAGGTATTTTTTTCATTAGTCTAAACTTTAATGTACAAAGTTGTATGGTAAATTTTGGTAGGTGGTAACGGAAATTCGACAAAAATAATCGAGGTGTGCATAAATTAGAAATTAGTATATACACTGTGAATATATAGCTTATGCCTGTCCAAAATAGCCAGTGGCGGACCAACCTTGAAGGTGGGGGTCACCGAAACCAGTTAGCTTCAATAAAAAGATTGCATATATATTTTATATACTAGACGCACGGGCCCAACATGTGATCCTATATTCACACGAGCCCAACGTTGTGATCCAATTTTTTTTTTTTTTACATTCCGTTTCGAAGCAATGAAATCGAAAAAGATATATTTGAATTATTAGTTTGCACATGGTATAGATAAAATGACGATTAGCTAATACGATCTGGGTCAGATTTGTAGGTATTTTGTGAAGATAACTGAACACCACTTCCCACTAATTTGGTTATGTATTAAATGGATCAAACTTTACAGTAAAAACTTCATCCAAAAGTTGCTTTCAGGAAAACAACTAAAATTTATGCTCATAACTTTCTAAAGAAAGAAAAAGCATGGATCACATGAATATATCATCCACACAAAAAATAAATTACGTCAGGTGCATAGGAGAATTACACATAGACAAAACAAAATTTATGTAACCCCTCATGTTTAAAAAAATAGATTTCGGTGTTAGAAAGTAGAACTATGATTTTAATGATACAGACCTAGGATTCTAGCTATACGCAACCAAATTTTTACTCCAACATTTCTTAAAGACAGTGCTTAGAGATCAGTGAAATAGTAGTCATATTTGTGGCATATATATTCCTTATTAGAGCTTTATTACACTGATACTCACGCTTAAGCAATAATTCAATTTAGATGAAGATCAAAGTCATTGGAACTTCTCTATCTAAAATGATTCAATATGCTAATTCATGTTCTTTTGTAGGTGCATTTTTTGAACTTCTTTTGTGTCTGACAACACTGAAAAACTGGAAAGTATGTGTATTCTTTTTCACTACGCGCTTGCCGTCTCCAAAAGATCTTTGATACTATCTCCGGTCCAAAATAAGTGATTTTTTGGCCTTTTATTTGTGGTCCAAAATAAGTGATTTTTTCAGATTTCAAGAATGCATTAATTATTTTTTTCCTACATTGCCCTTGGAGTAAATAGTGTTAGAGTATGTGTTAGGAGTGTTTATGTGAAGAGATAGTAAAGATTAATATTGTCAACTTCATTGCTAATTAATGTTAAAAAGTGAATTTCTTAATCTGTATAAAAACAACTAAAAAATCACTTATTTTGTACCGGAGAAAGTACTATTGTAAAAAATATAGTGCCACAGTCCTCCCTGAGGCCTAGATGCATGTATTTCAAAGTCTAACCTACATAAAATAGACACAGAGATATCCATGTGGTATCTTTCTAGGTTATCGAATTACTCCTTCGCACATCTAGCATCACCAAATAGAAAATGTTACTACTTACTTTGTTTCAGTTTACGTGAACCTATTTTCTTTTTGGTCTGTTCCAAAAAGAATGATACATTTTTAAATTTGGTAACAATTTAGCTTAAACTTACAATTCTACCCTTAATGAGAAGCTTTTATAACCCCACAAATACTCTGGGCTCCTTTTTGATTAGTTTTGGACAACAAATTTTAAAAATCTTCATTTTTTCTTAAACTCTGTGCCCGGTCAAACAGGTTCACATAAATTGGAACGGAGGAGCACTACTATTGTAATGTACAACTGATGCTAGCAGCTAATACTATAGGTGATTCTCACCTCATATAATCTGGTGACTATAATGTTTAAACTCTGGTACATCTCTACTGCAACATAATCTTTAATCTCTACTCAATAACTACCTTACACTTTTAATCCAATTTTATTTCTGAAAAAATTAGAAAGTCAATTTAGTACCTTAACAGAACTTGAAGGGACATTTTTCAGAATTTAAAAATAAGTCCACGGCAAATGAAAACACATGCTCCAAGCGCATGTACAAAATGCAACGGAAGTTGTATTTCAAAATTGTAAACTTTATGCATTCCAATATTATTGGGGGACACGTGTACTGCTTTGTAACATGTATATAAATACTTTTTATTTGTGTGGGATACATCTTGTTTCCATTTCATTTTACTTCTAGAACACACTTTCTTTCTTCATCTTTATCTACTAGTTTTTCATTCCATTGTACTTTCTACTCCTCTTTCTTCCTCTCTCACCTGCATTCTATTGTTGTATTCTCTTTAGAATTACCTCAAACGCTTTCCTATTACGCATAACAAACCCGTCTCTTTTTATTTCTTCTCTGTGTATTTTAATGCAAAGTTTCAATCTTTCCTTCCCAATATAGACATAAAATGTCGAACGGAGACCATATATGGAAAGACAAAATGACAAAAGATCAAGGAAGAAAGGGAGAAGAATAATAACCACATCAACCAATGAATTTAAGTCATAAAACTGAGAAATTTGAAGAGAACCGAAAAAAGATTGGGAGAAAAGCTGATTTGAAATTGCAGCACTCATATGAGAAAATGAAGAGAACTCGAAGAGAATATTTCGAAGACTGAAGAAAACTGATGAAGGACAATGGACGTTTCTTGAATTCTTATTGGGTTGTTGTTTGAAATAAGATAGCATTGAGTGAGAACACGTGACAGATTTAAATGAGTACATTTATGACTGAGTTAGATTGACAAAAATACCCGTGGTCGTCCCACTTGCTAAATTAACGAAAAGACCAAAATAGCCCTCGGAAAGCAGGCATGACAACCCTCTCCTGCTCCCAAGCGACTTTTATATATGAATAATATATAGTGAGGACCCTTAAATATCTTATGCGGCCCCCTAAATTCACAAAGTTTTGACAGAGGAGCCGGTTTGTAGAAGTGCTTAAGGACCCGTTTGGCTATAGATTTTGTCAAAATAAATTTGGATTTTATTTGGCAAACACATATTTGGCCATAGTTTTAGCCTATATTTTGGCAAAATCCCAAATCCCAAAACCAGCGCCAAATCCTTCATAATACACATGTTTTTCCAAAATAAATATGTTTTGAAAACGTATGTCCAAACACATTTCCACCTTCGAGCCAAACTTCACCCAAAACAGATTTTTCAAAATAAATTTGGGAATCTATGATCAAACGCTAGCTAAGTATCTTTACTCTCTTGATGACCCTGGTTTGAATCCGGGCTCGTACAATGCATAATTTTTTTTTTCTCAGAGTGGTGCCCCCGTGATACTCAATTCTTGAGTCCGCCTCTGCCGGAAACGATCCTAAAAGAACAGAAGAGATAACACATGCAATGTATTTTTGTTTTAATAAGTTAAATTACACTAACAATTTAAAATATAAAAATATTTACACTCTCAATATATATAACTTAAATCCAACAGCACTAGATAACAGTGTCGGACGTACATGGTGGCAAGCGGGTTCACTGAACCCGCTTCGTCAAAAAATAATACTGTGTATATATTTAAATTACGATTAAAGCTGCACAAATTTTGTATAAATATTTTATTTGAACCCACTTGACAACTACTATTTTACGACTAAAGTTACGTATTTCTAAGATTGAACCCGCTTGCACAAAATTCTGGATCCGCCACTGCTAGACAGAGTCTGGTGAAGTAAATGCGATAAAACTTATGCAGTTGTCCAACTACATGAGACATGTTCTGCTACATAAATTAAGGTTGTTGGAAGTATAAGGCCTTTCAAACTTTGAATTTATCATTGAGAATTACTATGTGCCGTTTACAACAGCAGGTACATTTAAAGTTAAGGAAAAATAATGTGTTCACAATCCCATAGATCCACATATATTATATTCCGTGACAGAGGTAGAGTGTCGGGATTGGGTTCGGCCGAACTCAATAACTTTGATTCAACTCTATTTTTGTCTTACAAATTCCAAAAAATATGTATACAAGATTAATTTAGAATCCAGTAACTTTTAACGATTAAAATTCTGAACCCATAAACTTGAAATCCTGACTTCATCTCTGATTATATTCCCTTATTTCTGCCACTTCATCTTTG
Source organism: Nicotiana undulata (assembly GCA_005239495.1). Classification (NCBI taxonomy): domain Eukaryota; kingdom Viridiplantae; phylum Streptophyta; class Magnoliopsida; order Solanales; family Solanaceae; genus Nicotiana; species Nicotiana undulata. The sequence goes on along the minus strand of ML259338.1, from coordinate 6,203 downwards.
GAGCGGTAAATAGTCAACAAAAGGAACAAGAATAGTACTAAATAATATGTTATAGAACTAGCTGCCTTATCCAATGCATCTGTCATTAATCTCAAGGAAAGGATAATGCTGATAAATATTTTTTTCTCCTCATACTATCTTATACTAATAGACTAGTACTCAAGGGTATAGAGATAGAGACAGAATTTCAAGCTTATACGTTCGGGATTCTAATAGCTAAAATTTACTAGGTTCTAAATTAATTATTTATACATATTTAATGAATTTTGTGTTGGTGAAAATACAATTACAGTTGAAAATAAAATAAAGAAAATAAAATATCTTCAGGCTGAGGCGCGGATATCTCGCTCTCTTTAAGGAGATGCAAGCCCACTGCAGCAAAGTTTTCACTGGTCCAGCAGTAATCCTCTTGACTTGTCTCCCCCAGGATATAACAGCTCGATCGCGTCGTATGACTCGAACAAACTCTAGACAAGTTATTGAGTCCTCAGCTCCACCAAGATGAACACCTTCCTTCAACAAAAGTAAAAAACTATCTTCTTCTTTTTTCACAACCTTAACCTCACTTTATTGAAACACACTACAATTATTTTTTCACACCACAATATGGAAGAAAGACTCCTATTTATAGGTGTAGGAATTCTTCCTTGAATTAAATTGGAAGAAAGTGGGGTAATAAGTTATGAACATGAGATAATTAGTGGTAGAACGTGGGAGAGAAGAGTTACAAAAGAGTAATGGTCATTTTCTACTTCATGGAGTAGTGAGAGTTATAGGAGTTATGGTCATTTTTTTACATCATGGAGTAGTGGGAGTTATGAGAATTTTATTTTAATAATAAAATGCAATTATACTAACATTTTATAAGACAAACACAGGGTTCGAATCAAAGTTATTGGGTTCGACTGAACCGATCCCGATACTCTACCTCCGCCACTGCAAGGTGTATCCTATCTATCATTAAAACAGGTGAAAACTATATCCAGTATCTGTGTTGTAAGGAGATAACTGATATTCGATGAAAATGGTTGGGGTGCACGTAACGTGAAAGGTAAACTTCCAATGAACTATGTGCCCAAACTAGCAGGGACACTACCGTCAAGAAACAGAGGAGATAACACATGCAATATGTTTTATTTTAATGGACTCACATGTCTGCAGAGTTAGATTAAGTTCAAAATAGTTGTTTGAACAACATGTAAAGCAAAAAAGAGAAAAAATAATAGTAGTATTATTTTGTTATCCGGTTTGTAACAGTTCGACAGATCTGATCGGCATATAATGTAATGATCTTGTTAATGTTGTCATTGTCTTATAACAGACACTTCATATATATTTCTTTTTCCTTTTTTAATAATGGTAGTGTCCGGATGACTGCACCGAGAACATGACCCTTGATAGGAAGGTATGGAGATCGAAAATTAGGGTAGTAGAGTAGGTAGTCTAGAGTGTTCATAACAGTAATATTAGCACGCAGTCTCGCTTCCTATAGGTAGTAGATTTTTATGACTAACCGTTGTTTTCTTTCATTGTTGATTTCCTTAATATCTTGTTGTTTTTATTATGCTTTTATATGACTTTTTTGTACTATCCCTTCTTGTCTATATTTTCACTAATGTGGTACTTATGCTTTCCTGAGCCGAGGGTCTGTTGGAAACAACATCTCTATCCTCACAAGGTAGGGGTAATTAAGGTCTGCATACACAGTACCCTCCCCAGACCTCACGATCTGAATAATCTGGGTATGTTGTTGTAGTAGTAGTAGTGTCCGGATCAACTTACGCCGGAGGCGGGCGCACATTATGGGTTGAGGGGTCATCGGCACCCAGAAACTTCGGCAAAAACTCCATGTATACTTGCAAATGACTTCAAAAAATAGTCAGACAACAGCATATGCGCCCGTATCAATCTTTATGAGAAGTGATAAATTTATATTGAATGTCATGGTGTCCCGCGACCGTCAAAACCTAGGTCCGCCTCTGACTCACGCTTAGCTCAATTATTTGCTTCTACCAGTACTAGTACCAAATAACTCTGACCATATAGAGCTAGTTACCATCTATATAAAGACCAGCAGAGCAAACATGTGAGTTCACATATTCCATAAGAAAGATTGAAATTTTGGTGAGAGAATTTGCTTTATTGCCCCAATATGGCATATTTAAACATGTTCAACAATGATCAACAAGGACTCTACACAACAATGGGTCCAAGAATATCATTTTCTAATGATTTTCTTGACACTCAACAACCTCATTTGAGGAATGACAATGGCTACAAAGAAGCGCCCGTGTCCTCCGATTTCGAGTTCTCAGTTCCAGGCAACAACACGATCTCTGCAGATGAACTTTTCTCCAAAGGTAAATTGTTGCCATTGAGGGAGAATTGTAGAGCTACAACTCTTAAAGATGAGCTTCTTGTTGATGATGACGACGATGATTATGATGATATATTTCCAAGAATGGGAAAAGGGATGAGAAGTTGGAAGCAACGTTTGGGGTTGAATAGATCTCAGATTTTGCCACAGAAAGGTGATAAAAATGGTGGAGATTTAGATAGAATAAATGAGACAAAGACACCTGATTTCTGCAATGCATGTTTGCTAATGTCACAGGTAATCAGAAACCGATTCAAGATTTACAGTTACTGGATCTGGAGTGAGTGCGAGTTATTTTATATTATTACTTATTAACTTCCTTACTTATTTTATTCGTTTTTCAGGAGTTAACGGATAGGATTTGAAGATGGAGGAAGCAATAATATCGTTCGATCTAACCAAGGTGGAAGAAATTTAATTTTCTTGTTACTAGGGTGTTTTTGGAGAATTTTTAGGTTCTTTTGAAGAAAATTGATCTCTTGATCATGTACATATCTGCATTTTTTCTTATTTTTAATCATTTGTAAAAATAACTTAACTTCTTGTACTTTGCTGTAATTGATATGTATTTGTTGGACAAAAAGAAAAATCGTCAATAGTATCTCTCTATTATATGAAATATCTTTTACTTTATCCTCCATTATTCAAAGTCATCGTTAGAATTTCATTAAAGTCAAGGCCAAATACAAGATAACTTACTTACATGGCCAAAAGTAAATTAAGATATTTTCAGTAGTAGAAGGGTGAACTTGGCCCTTTTTCATATTGATGCAGCAGTACAACAAGTATGAAATTTAAAAAAAGCCCGTGCTTATTCAAAAATAGCCATAATTTCAAAAGCAATGCATATTTAGCCACTTTTTATGTAAAGATAAATCTGAACGAAAATACTGTTTAAAATCCGGAAAATACTCCAGCATAATATACTGGAACTCCTGTATATTATACTGAATACTGGAGTTCCAATATAATATACCGGTCAAGCATAATATGCTGGAAGTTCATACACGGGCGCTCCAATCTCCAGTATATTATGTTGGAACTTTCCATGTGTTTGAGTTCCAACATAATATGCTGGAAGTTCATATACAGGTGTACCGATCTCCAGTATATTATGTTGGAACTTTCCGTGTTACAGCAAAATAATGGCTATTTTTCAATGACTTTGCAAACGCTGGCTATTTTTGAATGATCACTTTGAAAACTGGCTAACCCGTGCTATTTTTACGTAGAATGAACATGAGATAATATTGCAGCATCCGCCAAATAACTATTGTCTAGGATCATTAAAAAGAAAGGGCAACTCAATGCCCTAAGCTCCCGCTATGCGCGGGATTCGGGGAAGAGCCGGACCACAAGGGTCTATTGTACGCAGCCTTACCCTGCATTTTCTGCAAGAGTCTGTTTCCACGGCTCGAACTCGCGACCTCCTGGTCACATGGCAACAACTTTACCAGTCGCACCAAGGCTCCCCTTCATAAAAATAAAAAATAAAATGACAAATATTTAAACAAAACAAGTACCGAAAAGAACCTTTAATTAGTTTCTGCACTTGTCATTACTTGTAACACGATGGACATGTCCTCTGAACTAGATTACAAATTGATCAGCTAGAATTTTCTGCTAGCAAAACCAAGTCCAAGTCTGTATATCACCCGCAATTTCTCAACTGCACAACTTTGGGAGGTAAGGCATGTCCATTCAAGGTTCAGAGTTTGTTCCTTCTTACTTGTACATGTAACAGATCAGAACATTCCACCCAAAATTAGGTTCTCTACACGACGAATTCATAACCAGAATGATGTTAGAGAATGGGGTATAGCGTAAGAATGAGCATTACGCTATGGCCTACAACAAGCTGCTGTCGAGACTCTCAGGTTTGGACTTGATCTATGCAAATATGGCTTCAAAATTTTCACATGGGTGGCTTTCGATGTGATTCCTAAAATCGGCGACTCCTTTGAATCTGAAGGTGTACAATGCCTATCGTTGTGTCATGCCGAGAGGATATACTCTGTAGAGATTTAGTTCATCCCTCCACGTAGTATTTGAGGTCTTTCTTCTTTCCAAATGGGAACATGCTTTAAAGATTCGAACTTCGACAGTACTGCATTCAAAAGCCTCCAATGACAAATTAGATGACCTGCAAAGGTTCCAGCAATAACGGTTATTCAAAGATAACATAAGACTTGACAATAAGACATGAAACAGTTTGTATATGCTAAGCAAGTAAAAGGAGAAGTGCAGGAGAGAATTCACATTATGACATCCGCTGTCCATATTTCTTTTTCACGGTTGAATCCCCCCAGCGTTAACCCGCTAACCCCATCTTCTAGCTTTACTAGTGAACCAAACACCACTTGCCAAATATTTTCCGGAACTTCCTTGCTTAAGTCTATCAAATCGATCAAGAAATACCTTAGATAGGTTGACATTGACTTTGTGCAATACCCAACCACAAACATGTACTCTCTTGTTTTAGTTAAAACTATATAACCCATAGACTAAGTTGCTCCGACATGGCAATTTAGGTACCGCACCCGTGTCGACACGACGCTAATATGGGTGTGGGTATGGGTTCCGTAACGGATATGATCAAATAATTTTGGGTACTTTGACCACGGCGGACAGAAAAATTCGAGACAAGATACAATTTAATTCCAGAAATCAGAACCAAAACAAGGGTAATTCTGAAGAAAATAGCATACCTTATCCAGGAAATCAATCATTTACAACTTGAGAATAAAGAAATTCACACTTTACAAGCTAAGTATTCCACAAAATTTCTCACAATTTAGAGATACTTTTATATTATTTTTAGCCGGATCCCCGCATCCATATCCCTACTGGAATCCATATCCCCGAATCTTAAAATTTATATCTCGAAAGATCATACGTTTACATTTGCACCCGTGTCGGACACCTGCACCTATGTCCAAGCAACTTAGCCCATAGACCATGGGCTCTCAGCCAAGCCATATACTAAACAATGACACAAACGACAGGAAGAGTGAACTGCTGCCATGTCAACCAGGGCTTTGAAAGAGTCAGATGAACCGTCAAGCTTCCACCTAAACAATGAAAAAAGGCATTAGTTAGCCATATACAGGAAATTTAAGAAATCCTTAAAAAAAAAAAATTGAAAGGAAACAGTAAATTGCAACTCCAGACAAGCAGAGAGGGGAAACACACACACACACGCACACAGAGAACAATCTTCCCAATTCAGGAGTTTTGGTTAGATCAAAACATTTTATCAGTATCAGTGTTATCAAAGGCGAAAAACGCAATAAAGCTCTAAGGTTCGTTGGGACTTTAAGCTAAAAGCACAAATAAAGCGTGGGCTTTAATGAAAAAAAGTGCAATGGGAAAATAAAAATATGCTTGTAGTCCAAGACTAATCATTATAAGCATGAATAACAAATATATGAACAAATAAATTGAAAAACTATCAATTGTTTAAGGTCGTCTTTTCAGGGTTACACTCATTGGCAAGGGAAAGTATGCCTTAGACCTTTGACGCGATACTAAAGCGCCCACAAAACGAGGTGAAGCGTTCAACGTGTTTTGAGCCTCACTTCAGGGCTTAAGCGCGCCTTTGACAACACTGATTCAGTATGTAAATAGGATAAGGTAATAGGTGTCACACCTCCTTTTTCACCCGGTAAGGGTAATAAGGGAGTTTTTCCACTTTAAGTGACATTATTCGATTTTTGGGATTTATTTATTTATTTTAGAGTCGCCACCCGGATTTTTTACCGTATTCCGGGACACCATTTATTTATTAGAAATTCCAAAAATCGAGGAATTTTGACTCTATTAAATT
>ML259337.1:0-22407 GCA_005239495.1 Nicotiana undulata | reverse complement strand
TGTAGGAGCCCCTCCGGAGTCTGTAACACACCCCCAGTGAGCGCCGGTACCGATTGAGTGATGATGATTGCCCGCGGGGCTGATATTGAGTGATGATTGATACTGAGTGATGATAGATATTGAGTGATTGAGGGAACGCCTGAGGGAAACTATTATGAGCAATGAGTTTGGCCCGAGAGGCAGATTTGTGATGTTTTACTAAACTTTGAACTACGATTTACTTCAGTTTCAAACTGGGTTTTACTGAGAATTTTACTGAGATATACTAATATTGTACTTGTTTTCAAAGGATTTCTGGAAACTGATTTCGAATTTATTATTGGATGAATACTACGTGGTGACTTGGTGTTTTACTGGATTTTGTGGAATTGTGTATCTGTTCTGTGTGTTTATATTACTTAGACTGTGATTTATTTTCATTACTATTGAGTTGGCGTACTCATAAAGACTCCCTGTGCCTCTGTGCACAGATCCAGGTACTAGCTCGCAGCAGTAGCTGACGCAGGTTCGATAGCAGCATTTCACGAGATTTCGAGGTCGCTGTCCAGCGTCCACAGCTTCTCCATTTCCCTTCCTTATTTAGTCTTAGCATTTGATTCAGAGACTTATATTATAGTTTTTAGCAGGGTTAGATTTATTTATTCTTAGATGCTCATGACTATTGACTCCGGTTCTTGGGAGGTTGTTTAGAATAATATGGGGACGCTAAGACGTATTTATATAATTTTTGCTATGGTTGCTTGATTATTATTAATTGTGAAGTGTTATGATTGAACAAAAGCGTAGTAAAGTGATGGTTGGCTAGCCTAGTTCGACGATAGGCGGCATCACGGTCTGTTAGGATTTGGGGTCGTGACACTACCCATCTACGAATATCGGAGACATTCTCGACAATATTCATAGTTACTGAAAATAAGAAGAAAACAGATGCAGTGTTAAAAACAAAATACAACTCTATGTAAAGAAGACAGGTGCGAACCAAAGTACTTACGTGCACGGTTCCACTTCTCAGGGAAGGGAAGATTATTTTCACCCACTAGAACAGCAGTGGGAACAACAACGTATCTCAGGTACCAATCTCTGTCTTTATCGTCACCAGGGGTTACTAAAACTCTTTTACTCCGAGCAGCCAGAGTAAAAATCCCTTGACGAAACAGAGCAGGTGAATATAAATGCATCAAATGATGAACGGTGAAAGGAACGGAAACCTTTGAAGACAAAACTCTTAAACAAGCGACAACATGCCATACTAAGGGACCAACCTGTCCTAAACAAATATTGAAAAACCGGCAAAATTCTATGATAACAGGGTCAATAGGAGGCTGAAATCCTAATATGAAAGGGTAAGTATAAACATAAGAAAAACCCGTCTTGTAAGACGTGATTCTTTGGGTACTACTTGGCACAAGAATGGGAACATTAGATTCCCAGGAACATTCCCTACGAACAACAGGAATATGACCTACAGTGACAATGGTAGCGTATTTTTCTACACTATCTAAAGAAGAAGCTTGTTCGGCGATGGGAGAATTTACTTCTGGAAGAACCATCTCAACAGGGAGGATTTCGTCAACCCTGGGTTCACGAATATCATCCTTGTTCTTAGAAACAGAATGAGAGGATCTACCTCTGGGAGAAAACGGGTCCTAAACTCCTTAATCGACCACCTCTTCGACTCCTAGATGGAGCATAATAAGGGGACGCCGAAGTTTCAACATTGATAACTTTTTTTAGATCGACCAGATGAAGACATATTTATGCAAGCTAAGAAAAATTGCTTCACCGAGGAAAAATTAAATTATGGAAGTGTTTCGTGAAAGAGAAAGAAAGAAGACGATTATTTATACCTAATGGAAACCGTCAAAGCATGGAAAAGTAATGATGGAAAGTCATAATTAAGCATGTCACTTCGGAACTGAGGCGGTGAATTTTTGCAGAACCAATCAAATACAAACACGTGGAAGAAGTATTAAATAGAGGTAATATACGACGAACTAAAGGGTACAATGTTTCAGAACAAAGCGGCTGCAAAATATTCCCGCCATAAATGCGTATCCACTTACCAAGTATTATACGCCAAATACATGGCAAGTGGGGGGACTATCTGTATTGGTAAAAAATAGCTTTACACGTAGCCAGAATCTGGATGACTCAGCCAATTATGTGGACCAAAGAAAATAGCACACGTGAAGGAAAAGATACACGGAGGCACGGGATAAAAGAGATACGGTTAACATACTCTTTCATATAATAGCCATGAGAAAGAGGCACGATTGAAATAAATCCAGACAAAGCAACGAGCAGGAACAAGATTAACTCAACAGGCATGGAATTGGTTTATCAATCACGAGTATCTCAGCCACGGGAAACCAAATGAAGAAGAAGAGTCACGGTCATAACGAATCTAGACACAATAATGGACAGATTCAAAGATCAGCAGTTAATATTATATACGTTACGTAACTCCTAAAATAACAGTTACGATTCACCATTGTAACGCCTTATTAGTGTATTAATTAGTCATTAATGAGCCATCATTACCAGAATCCAAACGTTGTACTAGGAGAATCTCCCTATAAAAGGGAAGAAGGGGTAGCAAACAGGATCATCGAGATCTCGAATACTAACTATTGTACTTCTCATATTACAATCAATCTATTGTTCTTTTACTTATTCCATTCTCTTTTTTGATTATCAGTAACCCGAGTTTATCCTAATATAGCTTTGATCAAAGGATCTTATTTTTTGGTTAAGCAGGTACCCCAACCTCAGGTCTATCTTAGAAAACACTTGATCACTCTACAACTGGTCAAACAAATCATCGATGCGCGACAACGGGTACTTGTTCTTGATGGTAACTTTGTTCAACTGGCGGTAGTCAATACACATCCGCATAGTCCCATATTTCTTCTTCACAAATTACACTGGAGCACCCCAAGGTGATACACTCGGTCTGATAAACCCGTTACCTAGCAACTCCTCAAGCTGCTCCTTCAATTCCTTCGGAGCCATACGGTACGGTGGAATGGATATAAGCTGAGTGTCTGGAGCTAAGTCGATACAAAAATCAATATCACGATCTGGTGTCATGCTTGGAAGGTCTGAAGGAAACACATCTACAAACTCCCGAACCACTAGTACTGGATCAATCGTCGGAGATTCTACGGTGGTGTCCCGCACATAGGCCAGATAAGCCAAACAACCCTTCTCGACCATACGTCTAGCCTTCAGAAAAGAAATGACCCTGCTAGCTGCACTAACTGAAAAACCTCTCCATTCCAATCTCGGAAACTTGTTCATGGCTAAAGTGACAGTCTTGGCATGGCAATCTAGTATGGCATGATAAGGAGATAACCAGTCCATGCCAGGATGACCTCAAAATCAGTCATATCAAGTAACAAGAGGTCCGCTCTGGTCTCAAACCCACAAAATGTGACCACACAGGACCGATAGATCCGGTCCACGACCATAGAATCGCCTAAAGGGGTGGACACTTAAACATGAGTACCCAAAGACTCACGAGGAATCTCCAGGAAATGAGCAAACAAGGATGATACATATGAATAGGTGGACCCTGGATCAAATAATATTGAAGCCTCCCTACCACAGACGAACATAATACCTATGATAACAGCATCTGAGGCCAATGCATCTGGTCTAGCCGAAAAATCATAGAATATGGCAGGAGCACCGGTTGGCTGGCCTCCACCTGACTGAACTATAATGACCCAATCGGTCATTTTGAGAATTTAAGATTCGTTCGGTGGCGTAAGGTCTTGAACAACTTCAGTGTATATCGACATGTGTGCATGGTTGGATTCAGTTACCGGATGATCCATAGTCGAAATGGAAGAGTAATTTTAATTTTTGAAGCTTAAGCGGTGAGATTTGACCGGAGGTTCGACTTTTGTGTAAATAGCCCCGAAAAGAGTTTTGGGTATTGTCAACAGCTTCGTATGGTTATTTTAGACTTAGGCGCGCGTCTGGAATAGGATTTGGAGGTTCGTAGAGAAATTTGAGGCAATTCAGCGAAAGTTGGAAAATTTGAAGTTTGCGAAATGGAGAAGTTTGACCACAGATGAATTTTTGGGATATCAAAGTTGGAATGCAATTCCGAGAGTTGGAGTAGCTCCAGGATGTCAATTGGGACTTGTCTGCAAAATTTGGCATCATTCCGGGTTGAATTGATAGGTTTCGGCACGAGTTTTGAAGATTTGAAAGTTCATAAGTCCGATTTATGGTATGATTCGTCATTTCGGCATTGTTTTATTTGATTTGAGACCTCAAGTGAGTCCGTGTTAGGTTATATGACTGGTTTGTGTGTTTGGACAGGGTCCCGGAGTCCTCGGGTGTGTTTCAGATAGGTTTCGGGACATTTTTCCCCTAGTTTGAATTATTGTTTCTGGTGTCTGTCGTCCTCTTTTGCGATTGCGTAGTGTTCTGTTGACCCGCCCAGTGTTTCATCATCGCGTTCGCGTAATAACTCCCGCGATACCGATGGTCTAGTTTTCTTCCTCTTCGCGTTCGCATCCCTTCCTCGCGTTCGCGTAGTAGAAATTAGGGCCTGGGGGTTGTTGGTCTTTCCTTCTTCGCATTCACATCAGTGACCTCGCGTTCGCATAAGTTCCTGCTCGTTATTCATCGTGTTGGCGTCCTTTCCCTCGCAATAGCGAAGTGATTTCTTGGCAGCCTCGATTTTCTTCTCTGCGATCGCGTCTTAGTCCCGCGATTGCAATACTTAAGGACCTGGGCAGAATATAAGTTTTTAAATCGAGGGTTATACCATTTTCACCCTATTTTGACTTGTAGAGCTCGCTTTTGAGCGATTCTTGGTGGGTTTTTCAGATAATTCGATTGGATAAGTGTTCTTCACTTAGAATTAAATATATTCCATGAATTAGTCTTTGTTTTTATCATTTAAATTGTGTTTTAGTTAGGAAAAATGTTGGTTTTTGAAGAAAATTTTCAAAATAAAATTTCGTGATTTGAGGGACGAAATGGTATCGGAATTCGGTAATTTTTGTATGGTTGAACTCATATTGGAATGGGTATTCCAATTTTATAAAATTTGACGGGTTCTGAGGTGCGGGCCTGGGGGTCGATTTTTAGATTTTTGTAAAGATTGAATCTTTATTACCAGGACTAGTTCCTTATAAGTTTTATGTGTGTTTTGAAGTTGTTCTAGTTGGATTTGAGCCATCCGGAGGCCTCTTCACCCGAGAAGACCATTTTAGAGTACCGGGTTGTCGCCTTTGAGGTAAGTATCTTGCCTAACCTTGTGTGGGGGAACAACCCCTTAGGATTTGAGTCTTCTATGTTGATTGTAGCCCGTGTGCGCGAGGTGACGAGTGTGTACTCAGACTTATTTGTAGGAGGTTGGCCTTTTAGGGTTCTTAGGTCCTTATATTCCCTGTGTATGAAGTTGTAATTTCTATGACTGAGTTCCTGATTGCTAGTTTCATCCCTTCCTACTTAAATTAGAATTACTTGCTTTTAGATACCCCTTTGTTATTTATTTGATCTTAATTGACTTAACTGAAGATTTTACCTCTTCTACCATCATGCTATATTTTTCTTCATAAACTGCCTATTTAACTAAAATTAGTATTATCTCGCCCTATAATTGTTTAGCAGTAATTGGAGTTATGATTATCTTTAGCTGCTTACCCATATCTGGATTGTGGAAAATCTCTCATAATTATTCAACCTTAAAAAGGAATTTAGATGACCTACACCTTAGTCGACTTGCCTGTATTTGGAATTTGTTGACTTGTGTTGACTTCTTGTTGTTGAATTGAATATTGTGAAATTGTTGCTTCATTTTGTTTTGTTTTTCCTCGTTACGTTGTTTCTCCTTGTGCTTGGCATTTCTTTTCAGTGGCTATTTCTTATGAGTGAGTTTTACCGTTCTTGTGATTTAAGTTCTTGTATTGATTTGCTCGTCGCACTTTGCATTTCTATCTTTTGTTGCTTTTGTGCTTGTTGTGGCAATGTACGATGATTCTGTCGTGTTATAGTTGTTATCTCTGTTGGTTGCATTGCATATTTAAATTGGGGACTACTAACGTGTTCTGGGAGATCCCCCTACGGACGTATTCTGGGAGATCCCCCTGTACCGCATATTTAAATTGGGGACTATGGACGTATTCTAGGAGATCCCCCCCCCCTGTACGGCATATTTACTTTGGGGACTACAGACGTACTCTGGGAGATCCCCCCTGTACTGCATGACTAATTCTGAACTACGGGACGGAATCCCGATAGATTTATCTTGAAGAAAACTATGTTTGAAAGACATTTATTTGAAAAGTATAGTTGAAAGGCATTTACCTGAAGAAAACTACGTTTGAAAGACTATTATTTCGAAAAGTATGTTTGAAAAGCATTTATCTTGAAGAAAACTATGTTTGAAAGACATTTATTGGAAAAGTATATTTGAAAGGCTTTTATTTGAAAGGAATTACGTTTGAAGATTTTTCTTTCTACAAAGTATATATATTGGGAGGAAGTATATTTCAAAGAAATTTTCTATTTGAAATGATTATATTTTAAAGCTTTCAATATAAACTTGCGGTTGAAAGGTTACACTCGAAGATTTGACCAATTTATTGGGGTTGTTGGATAAGGTCTTATGTGGAAAACTATTGCAGTGTTGAGTTACTATTATTCTTCTTGTATTGTGGTTTTCGGTTTTTGGCTTGTACTTCCGTCCATCCTTCTGTGTATTATTATGATGTTCTGTTGTTATCTGTTGTATTTCCTTCCGCATTGTAGTTGTTCTGTTATTTACTATATTGTGTAGTCATTAGATAGATGCCATATTCTGTCATTTCTATATTTATGCATGTTTAATTTATTAGACCAGTGAGTTTCTTGACTAGTCCTTGTCACTACTTCACAGAGGTTAGTCTTGATACTTACTGGGAACCGTTGTGGTGTGCTCATAATACTCTTCTGCACATTTTTGTGCAGCTTCCAGGTTTCGCATAGCCGACCGATCGATTGTTAGCAGCGCGGTTGCTGTTGTGGAGACTCAAGATAAAACCGCTCCAACGTTCGCGGTTTCGGAATCACCGTCTTAGTTTGCTGTTTGTACTGTTGTACTTATTTCTGAACAGTGGTATTTTAGGAGTTATAGTATAAAATTCTGTAAAGTTTATGACTTGTACTTACCGGGTTTTGGGAAGATGTGTAATGTGTAGAGATTTTTTTCGAAAAAGCACTTAGATGATTCTTATATTATAGTTGATGTTGTTAATAATAGGCTTACCTAGTCCTTAAGACTAGGTGTCGTCACGATACCCAACGGAGGGAAAATTAGGTCGTGACATGAACAGAAGCTGGCTGATCTCCCCCATGCCTGGCCTACACCTCTAGGACGACCCCTACCCGCATGTCCTCCACCTCTGGGTGGCCGGACTGCTGGTGCTGTAATCACAGGCTAATGACCCTGTAGTACTGCCTTGCCCCTAAGTCTGGGACAAGTCCTCTTTATGTGACATGGATCCCCACACTCATAACAACCTCTCGGCGCCACCGGCTGCTGCCCTGAAGAATGGCCCTGATGGCCGAAATATCCACTAGAGGAACCCTGAATGGCTAGAGGACGGTATGAACTCTCTAGCATGGCACTAAAATAGGCACTGGAAGAACCCTGATGACCAGAATACCCGCCGGAGGAACCCTGGCTAGCTGGTGGGCGAAAATAACTCTCCAGAATCGCAATGAAATATGGCATCGCTGGAGCACCTCGTGGAGGTGGTGGTGCTGAATATGGGGGCCTGCTGGGCTTTCCCCTCCCAAACAAACCTCTTCCCCTAGCCGGATCACCTTTAAAATCTCAAGAAAACCGAGCCCTCTTATCCTGTTGTCTCTGCTCTCTACTCCTCAAACGATAGCCCACAATCTTGCGGGCGATCTCCACTACCAGCTGATAAAGAGTCCCAATCTCAACCTCTCGGGCCATGTTGGATCTAATACCAGCATGCAACTCTGCTACAAACCTCTGCACTCTCTCTACATCAGTAGGAAGTATCATAAGTGCATGACGAGACAACTCAAAAAACCTCGCCTCGTAGTCGATCACTGACATCTAACCCCGCTCTAGCTGCTCAAACTGGTACCGCGGCTCTTCCCTCTCAGAGGGTCGAATATACCTGTCAAGAAATAGCTGAGTGAAATGCTCCCAAGTGATGGGAGGAGAATCGGCTAGCCTCCTAAGAACATAAGACTGCCACCATCTACGGGCCCTGCCCTCTAGCTGGAAAGTGGTGAAGTCAACCCCATGAGACTCCAGTATCCTCATGTTGTGCAGTATGTACCTGCACCTATCAATAAAATCTTGGGCATCCTCATGACGCTTGCCCCCGAAGACAGGAGGGTGCAGTCCGGTCCATCTGTCTAATAGCTTCTGCAGATCGCCATCCGCAACTGGTCTGGGCTCAGGTGTTGTTGTTGCTACTGGTTGGGCCCCACCTGCGGGTAAGTACCCGGAGTTTGATAACCGCAGCTGCATGTCCTGGGGACTGGGTAGTAGGGGTCTGTTTTCCCCTACCGCCTGAGGTGTGGCAGGGTCCGCTGCAAATAAACCAGCCTGGGTCATGGTATCCATGAACCGCATCATACGACCCATGACCTCCTGAAAGCCCGGAGATGTCATGAAATCCACCGGGGCAGGATCTGTTGCAGGCATTTAAACGGTTAAGAAAATGATCACAGAAGGTGCCAAGTAGATAATATGCGCATAATATGCCGAGGACGTACGGCCCGATCCAACAAAATAATAAATGTGCAATGCCGAAGGGTCGCACGGCGCGTACCATAGATGCATCTATTACCCCTCACAAATCATACGTGTGACGCGGTCAAATGTAAATAATAGAGTTACCCCGCTCGCGAATCATACATGCGACGAAGGTACCCATAGATATACACATTCAAACAGTCAATCCAGGCTTCATTAGGAAAGAAATTTCCCGAGGAAATGACAATTCCTCCTTTAATGGTCAAGAAGATGGGGTTTAATCTTTTTATAAATTCATTTTCCAAATTCAATATGATTTAAGCCTTTCAGATTTATCAGTAAAATTACAAATACGGCAAGTAAGGCATGTTATTGGGTCCTAGACTACCCTGACATAAGCATAATAGTAGCTACGCACGGACTCTTGTCACCTCATGCGTACGTAGACCCCCCAAATAGTAGCACATAATTAATCATTTCACCTATGGGGACAATTCCCTCTTACAAGGTTAGAAAGGAGACTTACCTCGTATCAAGCCTACTTCTCGATTCAAGAATGCGCCTGAATCCCTGAATTTGTCACCCAACAACTCGAACTAATCAAACATTACATAAACTAATCAATCTATTCTCAAAAATCCATAATTTCCCCCCATTTAAATGATTACCCAATCTAGTAGCAAGATTCCTAAAATTCACCCCCGGACCCACATTCTCGGATTTCGGAAATTCTTAAGGTAAGTTGTTACCCATAACCTAAGGATCAATAATATATGATTTTTTTACTAGATTCCATAACAAATTTCGTGGTTAAATCCTATTTTTATCAAAACCCTAGGTTTTACTCTAAACCCATAATTTTCACTAATCTTTATGTTTTAAACCACCCAAAAACCAAGTAGTAAACTCACATTAAGTAGAAATGACTTACCTCACAATGCTAGGCCAAAATCCCCTCTTTGAAAGCTCCCAAATCACCCAAGAAATGAATGAAATGTGTCAAAATGACACATTTCTCGTATTAAATGAAGGAACTGCCTTCAGCGATTTCCGCACCTGCGGTTAGGGGTCCGCATCTACGGTCTCGCTTCTGCGAGGGAAGGTCTGCATCTGCGGAATTGGGTCGGGCTGGCTGGGGCCGCTTCTGCGGAAGAGAAGCCGCATCTGCGGTTCCTGAGCTCCTCCCTTTGGGCCACATCTACAAGAGGTCGACCGCTTATGCGATCTCGCACCTTCGGCTGACCAACCGCAGGTGCGGTCACACCAGAACTAGTGCACCAGCAACTCAGTTTGAGCTTGGACTCGCCTCGCGCGATGTCTGAATGGCACCCGGGCCCCCCGAGTCCCCTTCCAAACATACCAACAAATTCTAAATCATTAAACGGACGCGCTCGAACCTTTGGAACGCCCGAAACAACATTAAATCTAAAAATCTTACCCCAAAACCAACTAAATCCAACTTATGAACATTGAGTTCTTAGATTCACTTCCAACACGCTGAAACGTACTTATACTACTCGGAATGACACCAAATTTTGCGATCAAGTCATAAATGGAATTATGGAACTATTCCCGGTCTCGGAATTCCGTTCGGACCTCAATATCTCTAAAACACATTCCAAACCTCGATTTTTGAACTTCAAGAATCATATTTCGCTATTTGGCACCGAAATGCTCCTAGGTCATCCAAAACCCGTTCCGAACATACGCCCAAGTCTGAAATCATCATACAAACCTATTGGAACCTTCAAATCCCGATTTTGAGGTCGTTTACTAAAAAATGTTGACCGAAGTCAAACTTGGCCTTTAAGGCCAACTTTAACGAACTAGGTGTTCCAATTCCAACCCAAACTCTTCCAAATCCCGAACCAACCATCCCCGCAAATCATGAATCACTAAAATAAAGTACGGGGAGTCTTTTTAGGGGCATGAGGTTCTAGAAAGAAAAATAATTGGTCGAGTTGTTACATAGATCCTGGTGCACCAAAAGGTCTGAATTTCCGATTACCAGCAGCTCTTTATGTCAATGGCCAACCGGAGTCCCAAAATGGAGGCCTCATACTCCGCCATAATGTTGGTGCATAGAAACCTGAGTTTTGCGGATACCAGATAGTGTTGGCCGGTTTCTGATACCAAGACAGCTCTGATACCCACTCCTTTAAAGTTTGCTGCTCCGTCGAAGAACATTCTCCAACCATCACATGCTTCGGTGATATCTTCTCCTCATCAGGAAAATACATTTTCAATGGTTCGTATTCTCCATCTACGGGATTTTTTACTAGATGATCCGCCAATGCTTGCCCTTTGACCGCCTTCTGAGTTACATAGATGATGTCGAACTCACTTAGCAATATTTTCCACTTTTCTAACTTACCCGTAGGTATGGGTTTCTTAAAGATGTAAATCAGTGGATCCATCCTTTATATGAGATATGTAGTGTATGCACATAAATAATGCCTCAACTTCTGATCTATCTATGTTAAAGCTTAGTAGGTACGTTCCAACAAGGACTACCTGGCTTCGTAAGGTGTGAATTTCTTGCTCATATAATGTATCGCCTGCTCTTTTCTTCCAATCTCATCAGATTGTCCCAGAATGCAGCCAAAAGCTCCGTCCAATACGGACAAATAAAACAACAGAGGTCTTCCTGGTTCTGGTGGGACCAGAACAGGCAGTTTACATAAATACTCCTTGATTTTGTTGAAGGCTTTCTGGCATTCTTCAGTCCATCCTGTTGCAGCATCTTTCCTCAGCATCCTGAAGATTGGCTCACATATCACGGTTGATTGTTCTATGAAGCGGTTGATGTAATTGAGACGCCCTAAAAAGCTCATCACATCTTTCTTATTCCTTGGAGGTGGCAACTCTTGGATTTCTTTGTCTTTTGACATGTCTAACTTAATCCCTATGCGACGGATGATGAATCCTAACAATTTTCCAGCGGGGACTCCGAAGAACACTTTGCAAGATTCAGTTTTAGATTGTACCTTCGAAGTCGATCGAAGAATTTCCTCAAGTCTTCTATGTGGTCCGTACTCCTTTTAGATTTGATGATAACGTCATCCACCTACATCTCTCTCTCCTTATGCATCATGTCATGGAAAATGGTTGTCATGGCTCTCATGTAGGTGGCACCGGTCTCCTTCAGACCAAACATCATCATTTTATAACAATATATTCCCCACGACGTGATAAAGGCTGTCTTTTTAGCACCCTACTCATCCATCCAGATCTAATGGTATCCTCCGAACAAATCCACAAAGGACTGGAGTTCATGCCTGGCACAGTTGTCAACTAGTATGTGTATATTGGGCAACGAGAAATCATCTTTGGGACTCGCTCTAGTTAGATCTCGGTAGTCAACACATACTTTGAATTTCCCATCTTTCTTCGAAACTGGCACAATGTTGGCCAACCAAGTTGGGCATCGACCACTCTCAAAACCATGGCTTTGATTTGCTTGGTGACCTCCTATTTTATCTTCAAACTCATATCCGTCTTGAACTTTCTGAGCTTCTGCTTTACCGGTGGACACGTAGGATTAGTGGGTAGCTTGTGAGCCACTATGGATGTGCTCAAACCAGTCATATCGTCATAGGACCATGAAAATATATCTTCATATTCTTTTAGGAATGCGATGTACTCTTCTTTCTCTTACGGTGATAGATGAATTCTTATGCGTGTTTCCTTAACCGTTTCTAAATCCCCTAAGTTAACTGCTTCAGTTTCGTCCAAGTTAGACTTTGGTTTGTTTTCAAAATTTTCCACTTCTCTGACGATTTCCTCAAGTATTATATCATCTTCCAGATCCTCTGAATCATTATCCTTATGTTGCGTTGTATCACTACATGCCACAGTCGCAGGTTCATCGGGATAGGTAATAGTAATGTTGTAAAGAAAAAATGTAGAGAATAATAATAAATACGAAAAGTAGTAATGCATTAATAAAATCTTAAAAAACGTCAACAAGTACGGCTCGATGACTCGAGCAATTATTTCAAATCAAAATACTGAAAATGTCTCAAATGCTCAAAACTATTTTTAAAATAATTGATGCTAATTTGTCAAGATACCCAGGAACTCGACGGGCTCGGGATGGTGCAGCAGTCCAGTTCTTGAGAACAGCTCCTTTCTCCATAGTCTGAATGATAAGGTCTTCTTCCTCCTCCTCCTCAATTATCGCACTGCAATCCATATCTTCTTCATCTAGAAACAACTTCCTCATGCCATCTAAAACTTCATCTTCCTCAGATCCCCACATTATGTTTGCTTGTTGGAATGTTTGGTGCAGAGGTGGTACCGGTTGTTCCAGTGGATAATAAGGACCACACCATGGTGGCGACCAGTCCTGGTACTCTTGGCAAGTATATTCATATCCAAGCCCGAAAGTTATACCATGACGCTGCGGTTGTACGGGTTTGGTGATCCCTTGGAGGTTTTTGCCGAGACCTTTGCCAGGTTCATAACTTGTCCATAGTAGTATGCTCTATGTCTCCACCATCAATCCTTTTCAACTGCGTTGACTCACTCAATGCGATGATACGTCTCTCCACCCATCTTCTTCCTATTTATGATGACTGGAACGGTCTAATTGTTGTAGGTGGGGTTACTTATATCTCCATGGATAAACACCTCCTGGTGAATTCATTCAAACTTCATAGCCTGATGCAGAGTAGAGGCTACTGCCCCGGCGGCATGTATCCTGGTCTTCCCAACAATATGTTGTAGGTAGCAGATATATCTCGCACTTGGAACTCAACATCAAATCAGGTCGGGCCCATCTGTAGGTTGAGGTTGATTTCTCAACTTATAGCTCTTTGGGATACATCAAACACCTTCACATTCATGCTTCCCATATGTATTTCGTTCAAGCCTTTACCCAAATCGTATTGTTATGTGTAATGCCCTATTGTGACTTAGTCCCTCTAGTGGTAACACATCTTCAAGAAAGGTGATTTTGTGGCTTTCCAGTTCCTGCCCGACCATATTGGCCATCTCTCCACTAGTGATGTTGGTGGGTACATAAGCTTCACTCGGCACTTTCATCAAGGCATTTCTATGTGTGTCGGAGTTTTGCAACACTGACAAGATGGATATCTGAGCGGGAGTTTTGTTCAAATGATCGACAACAGAATATTCTCTTGCTTGTACTTTTCTCCAAAGGTCATCAGTACCAGTCTCGACAACATGTAGCTTAAATGCAGCTTCCTTGCTTGTTCCCCCCAAGTTTTCAGGTGTATAAACTCTGTCAATTCTAGTCATGCCTTGTGTCGCACCTGTCTCTTCCATATTTGCTTTTCCTTTTCTTCTGGCTTCCGCAACATAATCCTATAGGATGGCATCAGATTTGTAGGATGGTGTGGGAGCTACCATCCCAATGAAGGGTGCAGTTACCTCGACCTCAAGCGATGCTTGGGTTTGTACCAAAACTGGTGTGAGGGTGACCGAAGACGTCGTAGGATCATCCCCCTCTCGAGTGTTGGCCTTACTTTCGCATCCTCGGATCTCCATCGAGTAGCATACTCGCGGAAGGTTTCTATTGGTTTCTTCTTGAGGTTTTGAATGTAGAAAATCTGGTGCGTTCTCTGTGTTGAACCTGAATCTGTCCATGAAGTCTGACGCCATGCTTAACCCGACTAACCCACTTCTTCGGGTTATGGCTGATATACCAATACAATGCATCTCCTGTGAGGCTTCGCATGAACACTTTCATGCAGATTTGTTCATTTTTGCCCACTCCTACAAGCTTGTCACAATATGTCCTTAGATGCACTTTTACATCACCAGTTTCATCGAACAATTCAAATTTGGAAGGTTTGTAACCCTCCGGCAATTCAACATCTAGCTGAATGCACAAGTCTTTATAGTTTAAACCGTCAATGCCTTTACCACCTTTGACATTCTGAACTCTGAAAATGAGCTTCTTGAGTTCCTCCGCCATCTTCTTAATGAGCATGTCCTTCTTGGTCGATTCAGGTATGTATAGGTTTTTTTGCGGGGTGTGGGTAAGTTTTCCACATATATTGGATTGCTTTGATGGACTCTAGGAATCTGGGCATAAGGGTGGTCATTTGATGAGTTTTGGGGATCAGGAGTAGGTTGTGGTACATTTTGGGGAGTGTGATAAGTGGCAGTCTGTGGGTGTTGGGTTGGATGGTGATGGTGTTGTTGAGGAGTTGGTACTGGGAAGGATTAAGGTTTTGAGGAGGTGTGGGGTACTGGTGTGGTGTAGGAGGATTTGGTGGCGGGTTTTGGTTTTGCGTGTTTCGCGGTGGCGTTTGGTTTTGGGTAGTTGGATTTTGTTGGTTAATATCAGGGACATTGAGGGTGAGAGAGAGGTTTGCCAAGTTTCAAACATGCTCAATTTCTCCTTGTAACTCCAAGATGCTCTGTTCCAGACGTAAGGCCAGTTCATTCTGCGTCGGAGTGCTTCGCCCGTCGGAAGTTTCAACATTCTCTGCCATGGTAGCATTATCCTTTCTGATACCACTCAAATCATCCATTTTCCCTTTCCCCTTGTTCTTTCCTTTAGGATCACTTGGTGGAGGACCTCTATATCTAGTGTGATATGCTGACGATGCCAGTATGCAAGAACCAACCTTGGGGAATGGGAATAATCAAAAGAAAGAAAAAGCAAAAGGTAACCAGGTTAGTAAGGGGTATTGAAAGAATGCTTGCAATACTATAGTATTTTGCAAAATCATGTAATAACTCGCGTCCTAATTTGGGGACCTCGTTGTGCCCGAGGTAGGCTTAAGCGGCACGTAGACTATGAGAAAATTGATGCCAACTTTTGCGTCATTTCATTAGTGCGAAAATGAGTCAAATCTTTACTAAATCGACAACAATAATAAAGTTACTAATGGAATTTAGCCGTGTTGCAATTGAAATCTAAAACTAAGCTAGAAAACAATAAAGAACATTATTTGATGGTCTACTTGATCCCTGAAGGACCTTCTCCGTGCTTGGCTCTTTTGACTCCATCAATCAAGTCCCCAAGTCGCGCATATCCAATAATAAGTAAGCCTTTACTAGATGCCCTCCTTCCCTTCCATCCGTGTTTTGACAATATGCAAGCCTCTTTCTCATCCTTCTCTCAAGCTCCATCAATCCTTATTCCAGATATTCCAACCTCTTTGTTGGCTTAGTGGAAATTCCTCTCCCTTCATTTATAGCTTCCATGTCCCCTTTGTGATGTTCCAGATGCTAGCTTCATACTCGAAAACCCTTTTGCAAAGTCTCCTATATTTCACATGTGCCTCGGCAACATCATCAATGATCCTATTTTCCAGGTTGACCCCCGGCTTGACGTCTCCTGCTATATCATCTACCAACCATGACGGATAGAAGTACACATGACTTGCATGATATTTGTCTGGCTCAATAGTATCTCTTTCCACAATGACCTTCTGGTTCCTCATATGGTGTGCCTCGAACTTGAAAGGAATGATGCCCCATTTGAAATCTGCCTTGTACTGGACCATGTTGGAAACCCGAGGTATGACCCGTTTTCTTCTTGCTTGTCTCATTACCCTTATAGGAGCATAAGGATAAATGCCTCGCAACCCGATCAGTACCAAATGAGTAGTATCCCTCGAATTGATGATGAACTCACTACTAGGAAACCATTCAAACTCCAATATATCTTCTCATATGTTAGATTGCTGAAGAAACGTACCCAACTTACAGCACTTCCAGGCTGTGCAAACTTGTCTGGGATGAATGTCATTTTCTTTGGATGGTGGTAGGCTATGTAGTCATTCATCGGACGTCACAGAAGCTTTTGACGATATCCTCCCCTCTGAAAGTGTTCCAATAGCCAGACTTCAGTAATAAATTATAACCTTCAAAATGCCTGAATCCTTTCTTGCACCTATCCAGAGCGCGGTACAGTTTAGCTAGGATCATGGGAACGATGGTGTAAGTTTGCCCCTCGATGCCTTCCATTAAAGTCCTTGCAACCATAGCTAAACGAGTATGGATTCTTCCTCATTTCATTGGAAATATCAACAAACCCAAGAAGCAGATGATGAACACAAAAACCCGGTGGTGCTCCCAACCTAGAGAAGTAATGGCGAGTTTCTCATGATTAAGACGATACGATTTACTATGTCCATAACACTCATAAAGAAAACCAAAAGGGATGAAGGATTTCTTTAAGCAGATCAATTCTTCATTTTTCTTAAAGCCCAACATCTTTAGAAAACCGCGAGGGGTGCGATTCTCTGGTACTAGTAACCCCGGACTACCCCATGGCATCTTAGCGAAGCCTCCTATTTCTTCTAAGAGAGAAGTCATTTCTATGTCACCAAATCGGAAGACCGGTCTTTTCTCATCCCAGATCATGGTAGCGGCCTCAATCAATGCTCTATTTGTTTGGATATTAAGTAAAGATGGCAAGTCACCAAGTACTCTACTCACATGATTCGTGTCGCAAGGCGCAAGGTCTTTCCACCAGTCAAGTAGCAGAGGTGGGATGTTTTGGACCATGCCGAACCTAGGGACTTCATGCTTCATTTTTTGCAAACAAATAAGGTTAGCCCTTTCCCCCTCCAGATTTGACCACTTACACAATAATGATCAATATATTGGCACATTTTCTCCAAGTAATGCACAAAACGTGATGGTGTCCATTGGGATAGTGGAAATCCCGTCGGACTTTGGACAAGGATTACCTTAGCGGGCTATATTCTAACCCGTACTAGGTTTAACATGATGCATGTACATTTCAAGTTGGAGTAGGGTTTCTAGAATGGTATAGACTAGTACTCCCAAGTGGACAACTTGAGAGGGAAAGGCACAGGACCGTCGACTATACCGCTGATCGACTAGTCTGCCGCAAATAAGCCTTTTCGATTTAAAAGGGTAATTTTGGAAGAGCACAGACACTCATCAAGCGCCGCTATGTTGATAATTGGTACGAGTGGAGTATGATGTGGAGCATGCATTATGCAGAGATAATAACACGTTGCCAAGTATTAGCATGATAAAATATGTGAAAACAGTAAATACAATAGCAACATAAATATTGGAAAGAAAAAGAAGGAAAAACAAAGGGAAGAAGTCAGTTTAGTTCATAGAATATACGCAAGAATGTAACAAAGCAGGTAACGAAGTAGGCATGATATAGCAATTTGACAAGATAAAGAGCGGTCATAGCAAGTAGAGGGAAATAGGGGAAGGGATGTTCATGTCATAGAGGATTTAAACAAATAAAAGTGAGTAGGGAAGGAATTTGCATGTAACAAATAAAGCAATCAACATAAGCCAAGTTCACTATGAGAAGAGCCTAAGGGTATCTCCAGCAGAGTCAGCATGCTGTCGCGCCCCTTTGTCTCGCGAAATCAGGCTTTGACATGTGACAACTCTTTTAAGGAAGTATTAAAAGAGAAGAGTCACCACCTAATGGTTTTTAAGGTACGTTAGTGCACCTATTATGTAAATAACTTTGTTTTAACTAGTCGGTGCCACCAAAGATTGGGTAAGGGCTCAAATTACCTCAAAGAGAAGGTGTTAGGCCTTCTTTGAGGTCCACAACTTTGGGTCCCGGTCGAACTTAAGACTATGTGGATTAGGCTAGGTGATAAAATAAGCAAAGAAAAATATAAGCGTCGAAGAGTTTCATTATAACACAATGAGAATTGGTACAAATCTTAAGGACAACAACTATACAACTATAACGGTCTATATTAAATGACTAAGTGCATAAGGGAAGGGGGTCCTAAGTTTTTTATCCAAAAGGATCACCTCGTGCAACATAAATAATCACCTCCTGCTACCTGATTACTATGTTGAAGTTGTTTACCTAAAGCGTTCTAATTCAGTTCTAAGTCGTGTCCTATGCGTGCACTACCCGCCCCATGCCTATGGTCCAGAAGGCTTTAGACCTACTATTTGGGTGGTCCTAGACTTTACTTAGGTTGCTCAAAAATGATAAAAACTAAGCGACATTCAAAACAGATAAGACTTCACGTAAAGACAATTAAGGCCCAAGTTAGCCTCCACACATAACAACAAATGCACGCGAGCAGATTTCAAATTATGGGCAGTTCAAGTTCGGGGTGTTGCTTTAAACTTATAGACATGGTTTCTAAGTGACTAGAAAGTTTAATAAAGTCTCACGAAAATGATGCTATTCAAATTATTGAGATTACAGATTATAAAACCTATAGACATAACCCCTAAGTGATTTGCGCAAAGGGGGGCAGTGATAACCAACGAAAAACTCATAATTACTCTCGTTTGATCCTATTGGCATGATTTCCAAAATGATGAGCAGTATTTATAGCTAGATTCTAATAATAGTTGGCAGATTTACCACTTATTCCTATAGGCATGTTATCTAGGCGAGCAGAGGAATAAGACAAGAGAAGTAGTTGATTAGTTAATCAATTAAAGCCCTATAGACATGGTATCTGGATGAGGATTAGCAGAGCATAAGTTGATATAACCCCATAGGCATGTTATCTAGTAAGTACACTGCAGTAGACATGGGAACAAGTAAAGCATTTAAACTCATGCTTCTGATAATAGACAAGGTGAGTGAGTGTGTGATTCCTTATAGGCATGGTTTCTACTAGTGTACAATACATGAAACCAAATAGCATATATGGCAAATTGGACAGAATAGCAATTAGATCACATAGACCCTATAGCACGTTTTCTATCCTTTTATGCTAGCATTAGAATATACCTGTTTTCCCAATTTCACTAAAACTCCAATTGTTTGTTATTACAAATTATTATTGAACCAATTAATGAACATAAATATAAATATTACACACGAAAAAACTGCAGGCCCAAAGGCAGGTCCAAGAAAATGAAAATAACTTAGTACTGCTTGGGCCTTCAACAAGCTCACTTTTCTATGAATATCATGCCCAGATGCGAACTCACCTCAAGCACTGGAGGGTATCAATTGCACAACCCAAGTCCATGTTTTGGACCCATGTTGAAACCTAGATGGAGTCTCACTTACCAAGCAATTGTGAGTTAACAAATTGACCAAACAAATACACATAGCAATTACTTAAAGAACTCTGGACCTACTAACAACGTCTAAGTGACAAAAATTACAAAAAAGCATTTATATTTTAGAAGCAAACATAACAAGGGTGATTAAACAAAGATATGTAAACTAGGGGAATCAATAAGGCTTAGCCTCTTCATAGCAAGTCGATACTGACATTACAGGTTCAAACACTTAGTAGGAAATAGCATATTGAGCAAAAAAAACATATTGAGAGAGAGTTAGGGGATTGGGTTCTCTGAGGTTATAAGATAAACATATTAGAGTACACAATGTCAAACGAGTTTAGAACAGAGCACTAACTTAAAGGATTTTAAAGCCTAGGGATCCAAGTCATAAATGGTCAAGCAAAGTCATATTCAGGGAATGACAGTTAAACATAAGCCTAATCATGTTGAGTATCCATCACAATACCAGGAAACTTATGGTAAAAAAACATATCGACTTCACCTCAATAGGACAGACAAACCTAAAACTTTATACTAGTTGGCCACATATAGGAGAAAAACTGGTTATAATATTTACTCTAAAGGTCTCAACTAATCACTAAGGGACACAGGATTAAGCAAGCCAAAAACACGATAGAGTTATGAATAGCATGGGAACAGGTCATAGCTTACAAGTAGAACTCCAGAAAAGTAACAGGTTGAGCATGAGTATCTCAACAGAGTTTAGAACACATTCGAGTTAGTCATTACAAGAATTCAAAACAAAGCAGGGAAGTAAACTCATGCCAGGCAGTAGATATAAACATTCAAGTACCAAAACACTAGGCTAAACGAGCTTAAGAGAGTCATGATTGTTCAAGTTAAACATGTGCAATAGACATGTCTCAGAATTGGGAATTTTAGGCAAGTTCAAATGCTAAAGAAGTTCAGAGTCACAAAACAAATTCAGTACCAACAAGGCTGCAAACAGATATGGCCTACAAACATATTGAGCCACAAACAGATATGAACGCAAGAGAATGAAACTGCGATGGCCAAGGAACTTACCAGTTATCAATTGATAAACAAACAAGCAAGAAGAACAACCTCAACAGTACTCTAAACGTCAACACAAGCAGTAGAACCCAAAATCTTAGTGCGTCAGAGTTCCAAGGGGCTTCGAACGAACCCCGGGCAGTTCTCGCACTAAGAAAGGTCGAATAATCGAATTTCGGTGGTAACGAGTAAAAGGTAAAAAAAATCACAGAAGGAATTCATGATTTGATCGGATTCGAAGAAGATTGAAGAAGGCGGCTAGGGTTTCTGAAGGAGAGAGTGTTTGAGAGGGTATAGAGGCAGCTGTTGAAGGGAAATAGGGATTAGGGTTTGGGTGAGGGGATATAAGGAAAGAAGGGGGAGGTGTTGTGAGTCGTTGATCGCTTTTGATCAACGACTGAGATTTAAATGAGTTGGGTCGGGTGTAACGGGTTTTAGATTGGGGCAAACCTATTAGGTTTTTGGTGTTGGGTTCTGGGGGTTGATCAGAATGGGCTAGTTTGTATGGACCTTAATTGGTCCGAAATTAGCCTGATTTGGGCCAGATTTTAAAATAAGAGATTAAGGGGAAATAATTTAATAAAAATAGTTAAATAAAAATAAAAAAATGCTATTTATGCAACTTAATACTTTAAAATAATAGTAGAAGATTATAAAAATGTAAAAACTTATTTTTGACCTTGAATAAAATGATAAATGCAATAAATTACAAAATATAAGCTATTATTGCAAGATTGTGTAATAGCCTAAAAAATATTAATATAATTATATGAAATGAAGTAAAAAATATTGAAACATATATATGGATGCAAATAATAATTTGGATGATTGAGTCATCATGAAATAATTTAAAGAGATAACTAATAAATATTTCAGAAATTTATATGCGAAAAAGTCAATTTTAAAGTTTGAAAATTATGGAAAATTTTAGAAAAATGGTCATAACTCTTGTAAATTAAGTATTGATGCAAGAATGACATTTTTGAGCGTATATATGCTTATTTAAAATATGAGGGCAAAATTGGGTATCAACACTTGGGGAACAAGATCCAAGGATCAAGCTCCTCTTAAATGGAAATAATGGGGCCATTGATGAATATGTAATGGCGGGCCATGAATGCCAAAATTCCCTCCAACGGCTGCATATTTAATACTAAGGAATATTCTCTTCGGGGTCCTCTCGGTACCAACCGAAGTTGTTGTCCTCGGTCTTGGTTTCAATCGAGTTATCTTCCGTGTGCCTCCAGTTCCACGTGTTACGCCATCATTCGAGCATTTAATATAAGTCAATTTTACCCTATACAACTGTCCTCTCTATGATTTGGAGATGGGCATACCAATCCTATTAGAAATCTGTATATGTAAAATAATTCTGAAAATAATAAAATAACATAAACAGAAATGTAAACGTAATGGAAAATTAATCCGAGCCCACTGAATTCACAGTGTTTTCTTAAGGAATTTAATCCCCTCCTAGTACTCAAGGTTATGGATTATTTCCTCCCAGGATAGAACGAATTTCACACTGGTGTAGTGGTACTTCAAACCCCAGTGTTTCAGCGAACTCAAAGTTCGGTAGCAAATCACACTTACTTGCTTTCTTTGAAGATGAAAGTATGCAGAAAGAAGGAGGAGAACTCAGAAATTAGTAT
>ML259333.1:0-17620 GCA_005239495.1 Nicotiana undulata | reverse complement strand
GCTTTTGGCCTTGAAGTGTCCGTTTGAACACCCGAAACACACCCGAGGCCCCGGGACCTCAACAAAAACCACCAATAGTCCAAATACCTTATTCGAACTTGGTCGAGCCTTAAAAACACGCTCCATAACATCAAAATCATCAAATAAGCATAGATTCAAGCCTAAGAACTTAGGAAGTTTCAAGAATTCACCTCCAACGCCGAACCACGTCTAAACTCGTTCGAATGACCTCAAATTTTGCACACAGGTCATAAATGACATTCCGGACCTGCTGTCGTTTTCGGAATCTCATTCCGAGTCCGATATCAAAATCTCACCTATCGGCCGAAATCGTCGAAATTCTAACTTTCGCCAATTCAAGCCTAAATCTACGTCTGACCTCAAAAACACATTCCGAACACGCTCCCAACCCCGAAATCACTCAACGGAGCTAACGGAGTCGACGGATTTTCATTCCGGATCCGTCTTCACACAACTCCCGCTCCGGCCCAATTTCTAAGGTTAAAGCTCACCTTAAAGGACTATATGTCCAAAAATACTCCAATTTTCATCACTCAACGCTCCGACTCATTCCATTAACCTAATAAGACAAGGGAGGAAAAATTATCAGGGGATCGGGGCGCTAACTCTCCAAAACGACCGGCCAGGTCGTTACATAATACAAGTAATCAAATAACTAGAGGCAAAACTACAATAATCATCTATAATGAATTTATCCAATGTGGAAGAAGACCTACGTCAACATATAAATTCATTATATTACTGTAAAACATGATTGGAAACAATGAGAATTGAACCCTATCATCACAAATTTCTTTTTTTTAAAATTTCTTTTATTAATTTTTTTTTAGAAAATAGAAAAATGGCCAAAACCCCATCTAAACGACCCCTAAGGCCCAAATTTGAGGTCAATCGGAGTTCGACAGAATCTCAGAAATCTAAAAATATGACCTATTTGTAGAATTCGTTTTTTGGCATTTTTAAGTGTTTTTATTATTTTGACTTGTACAAATCACATAATATATTGATGTGTGTTAAACATGATTTCAGAACTCAAAATAATATTTTTATTATTAAAAAAACGTGTTCAGACATAATTGTAAAAAAATAATATGTTTTTCACTCTTGAAAAAACGCCATTGTTCATAATTCTGTATATTAATCCAAAATTACATAACTAATATCATACAAAACAGTCAAGTTTTTATTAATATAACACCCTCTCGATTATGGACAAAACGAAACTAAAACAGATTAATAATATTAATTCATTCTTTATGCATATGTATATTAATTCATAATTACATAATTAAGATACTAATAAATACAATCACGTTTTTGACATAGAATAATCATACCGAACATGTATCATTAAACAACACGTTTTAATATTACTCTATTCATGATGTATTACATTATCTAGTTAGATGTAGGACGGCATCCATGCGCATCGAAAGCAAGCACACAACCAGACATCAAATACATGTAAACTAGACAATGTTACAATCACAAGATTGGAAGCACTAACCTCTTGAAATCGTTGCACAAATCTTCCAAATAACAAGAATCCAGGGCTGCTGTCTTCTGCTATATGCCTAGTAAAATCTTGGACGATTTTGCTTTTGGGTGGGCAAGAACAGTACAACTCTAAAAAGTGAGTTATTGGGTGAAATTAGTCTTCCTTTAAGACTTATTTTTTACCGAAATTATGCTACTAAAAACATGTAGGATTCTGCTTTTACAAGTAGAACCCTACTCCAGCTCTACTAGATGACTTTTCTCTCAAGTCACTTTTTACCCAAATATTGTCCAAGTTTTTACTAGGTATACCAGGGACCACATAAATAATAAGAGGCTACCAATTATAGCATTAATTCGAAATTAGCATGAATTAATTCTTACTATAATTAATTGTAATTTATTCCACTAAAAAACTGCAATTGAACTCCTCAATATGAATTTCGAAAATTCAATAACACTTATTTTAACTCCCCATGTTAAAATCTCAAATACCAGTTAATTAAATTAAATCACTGAAAATTTAATATAATCAACTAATTAATTCCTTTACAATTCCGCTCAAACTATTTCACGTGACGGATACAAAATCTACCGGTCGGGTTTTCATATGAAAACTTATAAGCTTAAATAAAGGGGTATCACTAACTCAAAATCGAGTCATGGATTCTATCAACTAATTATTATTCACAAATGTTATTCGTTATTGTGCAATCTATTAGGCATCCACTAACTCTGAATAGAGTCGTACATTTTGATAAATCAAAACAATAAATAAATTACATTGATCATAATAATTATATCAAGATTAGGAGTATAAGCTCATTTAATGAATTAGAGAAAATATTTTATATATTCAGTACAAAAACATATTTTCTCTACTTGGTCCATTCAATATATACTGAGTATACTAGCACAAGAAGTCGGAATAAAACCACTCCCATAATCAAGACAAATTATACTATAATCTTGTGCTACAATCATAAAGATATTTGTCCAATAATATCTTTGATGGTGAACATAGTTTATTAATCATGAGAACCAATAATTTAATCTTCTGCGAATGAACTAAGACTCCATACACTAAATTGTCTACTACATAACTAAAAAGACACACATGTAACAAATGATCTATTTAAAATGGTTCTTTATTGAATTGAATACATTAAATAAACAATTGTTCCATAAAGAATAAAACAAAATACTATATCTAAACTACATGGTTAATAGTATATCCCAACACATCTAACATTTGTATAAGAGTATTTTCTTCCGAATGTGTAAGAGCATTAAAGAGATTAAAACTGTGTATTACTAATAGACGGAAATTTATCAGCACATTAATAGTTAAATAGGAAAATAACTGAAGCCAAAGATAACTAAATAAAATCAAGAATCGCATTAGTTCAATGAGCACATCTGTAACAACTATTCGGAGCCTAGACAATAGTAGATATAAAGGAAAAGAGAAACTCCAGCTGCATTTATTATTTGCAGATAAAGCCCTATTTAAATGTAATATGATGCATGCTAGCCACCTTCATGTAGCTGTTCTGCAAATTGTTCCAATTACTAGTTCAAAATTCCTCGGGTTGATGCTCTACCACAAAGAAGGGCATTGCTGGGAATTGGATATTCATCTCTCCATGAATTTGCAGGCGAATAAACTCGCAGATATAACTGTTGTCCTAAATATTGACGAGCCCAGTTCTGAGACCTTATATTCCACATTCCCACATTGTCTAATGGCATGTAAAGTGCAGTCCAAGACTTTGGGTACACCTATAAATAATGCATCAAATTGCTAGTGAATTGAGTGTTTACATTCAGTAATTATTAGTCCACACAATGTGAATTGAAGTTAATCTAAGTTACCTGAACAGTTGAACGAGAAATCGTATCCCTTAAGTTGTATGTTAATCTGCTTGCAGGAGTCCACTCTCCTCCACCCATCCTGTTTATAAGATTTTGACGTTACGTTTTAGCTTACAAGAATTTTTTTATTCAGTTACTTGAGATTGGCAAAGATAGAATCGTGAAACTATAGAAACTCACCCTACGACGAAAAAATGGTGGCCATCAATGTGGTAAGACTGCACACTGTCTTCTAAATTCTCAAAGATAACCTCAGTATAAGCTCGAAAATCAGCAGCCATAACGGATGTCTGAAGGTAAGCACCACCACCGGTAGGGCTATCCGGAAAGCTTCCAAGACTAAAAACTCCGGGAATATTGAAGTGATCAGCAAGTTTAAGTGGTGTATCTGCTGGAACAAATGACACACTGTTGATAGCATATCTTTGCTTCCCGTTGATGATTGGAGCTGAATTCGCGAGCCTAATTGTGCGTGTGGTGTTAATCAATCCATAGTGGTAGGAACCCTGGGGGTTAGGTCTCGGTCCACTAGCTGATAGATTACGCCTGTCACAATGCAAGCAGTTAAATCTCTATTTCTGTACCAGGAGGTATTAAAGAACCACAAAAACGAAATTGACATAGCATATGATTGGAACCATTGGCACAACAACAACAACAAACCCAGTGCGATCCCACACGTGGGGTATGAGGAGGGTATTGTGTACGCAAACCTTACCCCTACCTTATGAAGAAAGAGAAGCTGTTTCCGAAGGAACCATTGGCACAAAGCAGTTCAATTTACATGTCCTTATGAATTAGGAACTTTGTTCATCTAGCAATTCAAAATGGAAACATAATAAGAAACCTTGTTATTGCAGCATTCACTAAAAGAGAAATGCACCTGAGAGATCGGGCCTGATTGAGAGACCAATCAATTTCTGTTGTTGGTCCACCTGGAGGAGGGCCAGAAACACTTCCGGCTGAGTTACTATAGTGAAGAGTAGACGTAGCTGTGAGAACCTGGGATGTGAAACGAGTCGAGACAACTATGTAATAATCTTTTGCAGGTTGGTCTGCTGATAACAACACAGAGTAGGACTGTCCCAAATGGATATCAAGGGAATCATATGTATTTTGCACAGTGTGAGTCCCCTCTACTTCAACCACCATCATTTTATGCCCCTCGATTCTGAAATTGATGGAAGTCGTAAGCCCAACATTTGATATCCTGAATCTGTATGTCTTGCCTGGAACCCTCCAAAAAATGCATATCACATTAACAGGAAGAGAAGTACATAGAGAAAAAGAAATTGACCGGATTATGCATGATTAGAGGGTCACCTTGATCAACGGTGAATGTATAACCATTCGATCCACGTCCGTTGATAAGAAGCCCGTCAGGGAAGGGAAGATCATGCCCACCGTCCAAAATTGCTTTGAGGTCCTATAAAAAGCAATATGATCATAATATGAATCTCTTGCTCCATATTGTTTTGTCGGAAATTAAATCTTAGCGATAAGGCACAAATAAAATTATGAAGTGCAAAGGCTCACATTGTGGTTTTGTTTGAACCAATCTCCAGTAAGTATGGAGAACTCTCCAGCAGGAGGAGGGAAAGGAACAGGAATCACAGAGCGGCTGGCGATATTTATGCTACCGAACCCTCCTGCTGCTTTGTGGAAGGCAAGTGAAGGGAAGTAATAGAAACTACCAATCTGATCCTTGACTTGGAGAACATAAGTGAAGTTATTGCCAGGTGGAATGGGACAGTTAGTACCATAGACTCCATCCTGCCATGAATTTCTCCTCTGCTCGACGCCATTCCTGAATTGGCATCAGAACAAATTTGTAGCACATACTATCAGAACAATATGGTGGAAAACCATCAGGATCTTGGTAAAGAAAGATATTTGTTGAAGAATATCAAACCATTAGGGAAACTTTGTATAATCCATGGTTTCTAAAAGCAGTAGGGGATGTAGGCGAATGATGATACATAAGGACAGCACAATATTGTAAAAAAAAGTGCTGCACTTAAAAGTAATTACTAGCACAAAAAGGAAACTAAATTTCATACTAAACAAGGAAACCAATCAAGTAGAAAAAATTACTGGAACACAAAGCAAGAGAGTAAATACCAAGAAATGAGAAAGGGCTCATCCAAATTGTTGAAAACATTGATAATCAAGTTGTCATTGGTCACACACTCAATTGGTGGTCCTGGAAATTGCCCATTTATTAATATCCCCTGCCATTTTTAAACAACAGAAAACATAAAAATAAACTGTCAGTAAAAATATCCAACCCTCAAACAACTGTAGTAAGATAAATGGTTTTTTTTCTGCATTTTATCAAACAGTAAGCTGGAAAAGAGAGGGTACCTGTTGCTTGAGACCAAGAGGGTAAATATCACCATATGTAACATTCCAAGTATAGAACCTATAAGGGTCTTCCCCACTGATGAGATTCTTCGCATGTACAAACATCAGCACCACCGCCATTAAAGGCAACCAAGAACTCCGCCATTTTCCCATATTTCGTTTTATTTAGTAGTTTCTGATTCTACACTCTAGTCAGTAGTGATGAAGAGAGTATATACTGTTGAGGAGTAGTCTTAAGAATGAAGTATTAAGACAGCCCGCTCCCCACTTCACTTTTCTTTCTTAACAAAGTGTTAATTGCCAAACTATTTTATTGACACGCTTTACAACTAGGGACTATGCTTTATTTTGCACTCTTTTTTGCTTAGTCCCGACTAGAATAGTGTCGGTGTCCGGGGGGTTATGATTGATCGTTGATGAGTCTACAAAGTATTACTCCTCCAATTCACAATAACTGATTTTTTGAACTTTTTCTTAAAAAAATAAATATTTTTTTTAAATTTTAAAAATTAATTAATTATTTTTTTATATTATTATTGGAGTAAATAATGTTAGTGTATATGTTTATATAAAAATATAATAAATATTAACATAATCAATTTCATTATTAATTAATATTAAAAAATAAATTTTTAATCTATATAAAAACAAAAAATATTTACTACTTAATTATTATGGATCGGGAGTACATGACAACGTCTTAGATCTGCCTTGAAATTCGAGTTGCGTACGGTGAAGTCCAAGGTGTCACCATTTCCTACGAACAGTTCCGTTACTATGCTTAATGCTTCGCTAACTCCATTAAAGGTGTCGACTTTATTACTTCACCTGTTCCGACTTATATACATTTGAATTGACACAAAATTTTAACAAAATACTTCCTAACATATACTCAGAGACACTTTAATCTTGGGCGATTTTAAAACGAATAAATTAATAAAATATTAAAAAAATTAAACATTATAGACCATAAAAAAGGGCTAAAGAATTATATTTAAAGTGGACCGGGAGGAGTTAAGATTTTAAATTTTATAATTTTAAACATATATATTGGTGTGAGTATAAAATCTTTGAATCTTATGGCTATATGATTAGATCTTAATATTTGTATGGCAATAAAATTTTCCCATCAAAAATAAAATAAAAATATAAAGTTAATTATCCTCAAATTTAATAGTGTATCATTCCTTTTAAATAAACCAAAAAAAATATGTCACATAAACCGGATCAGCGTGAATACGACTAGAAGATTTTAAAAATTATATGCACATGTATGTTTTTTTAGCAATAATAGTGTGGATTGTGTTACAACCTGTGCCTGCTCAAGCCTAAAGCAAGTCAAGCACTTGCTTTAGGCCCCCCAATACTTTAAGGCCTCAAAATTAGTATAACTATATCAAAAAACAAATTTTATATAACTAATTTTTGTTATTTGTAGATGTAGTAATTCAGTCATGTATATCTAATAATTAAAACTATTTCATTTTATTTATTTATTTTCACATAAATCACATATTTTTAGGCTCTCGTGTTTTAATTGGGATGCAGTGAGCCTACAAGTGACCAAAAAGTATTTTGTTTTTCTTTCTTCAGTCTTCAGCTGAATCAAATCTTGTTCTTTACAAAATCAAATTTTCTTTTTTCTCTTCTCATACTAGCTCATCTATTTATTCTGCAAAATAACAAGGGTATTGAATAATTTGAGTAGCATAATCTTTTTTTTTTCGTCCTCATGCTTTTTCTTACTCTCAGTTCCGATAAAAAATTAAAAATATATATAAAAAATTATTGAATATTAACAATTTTTTGCTATGCTATATTTGAACTTTAATCTTCTATAGGTTTCACTCATTTTATTAACTAAAATAGTCAGTCCGATATATTAAAATCTCGCTATGCTCGAGGTCTGAAAAAGAATCGGGCCACAAGGAACTCCTTTCATTAACTATTACGGCCAAACCTTTGAATTCAAGTATATGCACGTTTATATACGGAGGTTTTGGCGCGACTTATTTCCATTAATGTTGTTCTCAACGTTTTCGCAAAATATCTTAATTTAAGAATCCTTAATCTGCTTAGCTCCTTTTAAAGCATTAAACATCTCTTTGTTGAAATTATTATGAAAGTAATGTTTTATAGATTTGTTCATCGAAGTATTGGAAAACTAATTTACTTATTATGGCCATTGTGATTTACGGGGGCGGCCCTACCCTAAAGCAGGTAAAGCAACTGTTTTAGGCCCCAAATTTGTGAGGTCCCATTGTTTTTGTTACACCTATTATATTATATTATATATTTTCTATGTTTTAATTTAGATGAGGTTGTTTGAATCGTCACGGAGTTTAAGAAAAAAAAACTTTTAAAACTTGCCATCTTAAAAGCTTAAGGGGTAAAAGGATTTACAACTGGTATAATTTCTGCCAAGAAAATAGCATCCGAAATGAAAATCAAACCCGAACTTCGTAAGTAACGTGTGATATATAGAAAAAAATAATTTGACTAGAATATTGATATTGAAATCTCTTGAAGAGTTCTTCAGAGTTAATTACTATTTAGACACAGCAGACAATATTATTTTTTCACTTCAAAATAGATTGAACAATTCGAAGCATATGGAAATATTTTTTGTTTTCTATTTAGCGTAAAAACTGAGATCACTAGATGATGGAACTTTGAAAAAATACTATCTTAATCTTAAGTGTTCCTTAAAGCATAATAAATCAATCTGATATTGATGGTTTAAATTTATTTTCTGAATTAAAAGTGTTAAGGAAATAAGTACAGTTAGAAGATAACAGTTTAATTGATATAGTCAATCAAATAAAAAGATTTGATTCTTTTCGAAATGTCTATATTGCTTATAGAATAATGTTAATAACTCATGTTACCGTTACTTCATCAGAAAGAAGTTTTTCAAAATTAAAATTGATAACATCCTAACTAAGCTCAATAATGTCTGAAGAGAGGTTAAATAAATCAACTATATTGTCAATTGAAAAAAAATTAGTAGAAAAAAATTAATTATAAAAAAATTATTAATAACTTTGCATTTCAAAAAAACACAAAAATTTGGACATCAAATTTTAAAAAATAATAATTTAAAAAATAATTAAGACCTCTCATAAAATTTGGCTTTAGACCACAAAATTCGTCGGGCCGCCCTGGTGATTTATCTTGTTGTAGGCATATAAATTTTTCTCAGATTAAATTCGTAAAATAATCTGGACTATATTTTAAATTCAAGGCATATTAGTTCAAATAAACTTATTGGACTAATATAATTGAATTAATTATATAAGTCCAATATATATAGATTAAATAAATAAGTCTTAATCCATTGGGCTAGCCCAATTAATTAGGCTAGATTGATGAGCCTACTTTATTAGGCACAATATATCATCTTCCTAGAGGCCCAGTTTAGTGCCACGTGTCAAATGACGTGGCACGCCACGTCAAATGGAAGAGCCAATAGGACCATGCCACGTCTCAAAATGACAAGACATGCCAAGTCAAATTAACGGGCCAATGAAACCGCGCCACGTGTGCAAGTGACATGTTCTGGCCAATCAAATGTGGTCGTGTCACACTTCAATTTGATTGGTCGGAAAGAGTTTGTTCTTATCACAACTCCTCCCTCCCACAACTATAAATAAGGGTCTTCATAAACCAGAAAAGGGACCAGAAGTTATAACAAGAAGCAAGCAGAGAGCTCGTGGATCAAACACCTCAGATTTCTCTACAAGCTACAAGTTCAAGCACTCAAGCTACAAGTTCAAGTGAAGATCAAGAACGAAGACAAATCAATTACCAAGGCGTTCGAGATCAAGTTACTTGTTCGTGATCAAATCCAAATCCAAGTTCAAGAAGGAGATTCAAGATTAAGCTTTACAAGCCCGTGAATCAAATCAAAGTCAAGCTCATTGAGATACTTTACATTCTTGAAGAATCAGAGGAATACCATAGAGATTGTAACACTTTCATTTATTGAAATCAAATACTACATTTGTTACGCAATTTTTCGGTCTTGATTATTTATTTTTCTCGACTCGAAAATTTGTTGTTACAAATTTATGGCACGCCCAGTGGGACCAGTTATGCCCTTCATCTCTTCCTCCTTTAAATAAAAATCTCAAAGTTTCAAAACTATTTGTTGCGATTGTCGAGTACTTCAAGTCTCGTCTTAAAGCTTCGACAAGCCTACACCCCGACAAACCTTGAAGTAGGGGGCATTTGTAGACATCAAAATTTTAAAGGATAAAGTTAAATCCTGATAATACATGACTCTTGAAATCCTAGGGGTCTATCAGAGTTTCTTGAAGGTTACTCTACTCTAAATCTTACCTATAAAAAGGGTCACATATTCCCTTTGAAGAGGCATCTCGAAAAATGGAGATCATCTCGAAAATCCCATAAACTCACATGATATTCCGGAAATTTTTGATAATCAAATAATTCAAGAATATCCACAACATACTTCATGGATATCAAATAAATCCACGAAAGCCCGCATTATCCTACGTTTGAGAAATACGTTGCTCCATCCCTCGAATCACGGAGATAATCAGGAGAGAAGAATCAAGGGAACAAATAGAATTGTACCCGCATAATTTTGTCAATAAATTATGTCTCTTCATATTTATATTGTGGTTACAATTTATTTTTGTATCACATATAATTTGTTGCAAACAAATTCCGGCACGCCCAGTGGGACAATCTCTACCTCTCATCTCAACTTTTCGATCATCAAAGTTCAAGAACAACGAAATGGTTTCCAAGAAAATCAACTCCAGTTCAACTTCCGCCAAGGCTGCTAATTCTAGGTTCTACGCTGATGTGGAAAACATCCTCGATGTTGCCTTTGGAAGCTTTGGGCCAGTTACGAGGAGCAAAGCAAGATCGTTAGGACAACAAGCACCCCAAGTGTTGTCCGCATCTACCCCTATTTTTGGATCTTCATCCTCAAAAGGAGCAAGATCTTCCACAAACGCACCGGAAGGAGAAAGTGATGTTGCTGAAAAGATTAAGAAGAGTCTTGCTCTGCTTGACCTCTCCGGATCCAAGCACTCTTCTGTGAAGGAGGATGATGACACTTCAAGTGATGGATCCTCCCCACTTACACCACAGAGCATGAGCCAATCAAGGATCAACCTGTGTGACAATCCATGATACTCTCCATCGTCCACAACAATCATGCAAGCCATGGTGACAAACACTTCATCTGTGGAGGAGCAGTTGGCAAACTTGACGAAAGTAATCGATGCCTTGACCAAATGCATGCAAAATCAAGATGCTAGAATTGACAAGCTAACGGACAAGGTGGGAATCTTGATGGAAGGAGAATCTACCCATGCACTTGGAAAACTCCCAGAAGTTCAAGAGATTGATCCTCCCCCAAGACAAATTGCATCTAATAATTCTATCCATATCTCGTCTGAAGGGATGATTCCAATCGATCAACTGAAGGAGTTTATCTAAGGAACTATCAAAAGCAAGTACGAAGTTGCTACCAAGTCTTCCCTTACATACGCAAAGTCGTACACTGCAAGGATTGATATGTTGAAGATGTCTGTTGGCTATCAACCTCCAAAATTTTAACAGTTTGATGGCAAAGGCAATCCAAAGCAACATGTGGCGCACTTCGTTGAGACTTGCAACAATGCTGGAACTTATGGAGATTACCTCGTCAAGCAGTTTGTCCGCTCATTAAAAGGAAATGCTTTTGATTGGTACACGGACCTAGAGGTTGGATCTGTTGATAGCTGGGATCAACTAGAGCAAGAATTCCTCAATCGCTTTTATAGCACGAGACGTACTATGAGTATGATAGAATTCACAAATACTCGCNAACTTGCAACTCGTGCCCGTGACATGGAGTTGAGCATGGCCTCCGCTGGAAATGAAAGGTTGCCCATCTATGAACCTCGCAAAGGGAATGACCAGCAAGAAGTCAGAAAATGGAGCAAGTTTGTACCAAGATCCAAAATAAAGAAGCTATGAATGTCAACACATCACCTGCGAAGTTCGCGACGAAAGTGAGCCAGAAGCAGAGTATGAGATCCACTTCGTTTCAAGATAATCCAAGTGGAAAGTTGACTCTACGAGAAATGCAAGTGAAAGAGTACCCATTTCTGGATTCTGATGTGCCGGCTATTTTTGAAGAACTCCTCGAGTTAAATCTCATTGAGCTTCCGGAGATGAAACGGCCAAATGAAGCTGGGAGAACAAATGACCCAAATTACTGCAAGTACCATCGACTCGTGAGCCATCCTCTAGAGAAGTGCTTTGTCTTCAAGGACAAAGTTATGGGCTTGGCTCGTGAAAAAAAGATCGTGCTTGAAGATGAGAAAGCAAGCGCAAACCAAGTTTCTATCACCTTTGTCTCATTCAGTCCGGATGAATTATGCGATTTTAAAGAAATTAAAGATGAAGAATTACTTGAAAACCACAAAGTTGAAGACGATCAACCTGAAGACAATGGAGGTTGGACGTTGGTGACTCGATGTAGGCGCCACAAAAGGAGCCCACGAAAAGAATCAGTAGAACAACCAACAAGAAAAATGGTGGTAAGAAAACCAGGGAGATGGAATCTAGTTAAGCACTTAAAGAAAGCAAAAGCGGAGGTGTACCACCCTCAAAAGCCACGACATCCAATGACCTTGGACAAGTTTTTACCAAGTTGGTTTGGCACGAAGATTTCCCATGGGGGTATTGATGCCTCTTGTTGCCATATTGACGAAGGGAAAGAAAAGAGTGATGACCTACCATTGGCACCCTCTTCGGAAAATCTCATCGAGCCCACTCCTCAAGAAGTTAATGCTTGCGAGGAAAAAGTCACGTTCACAAATGACGATCTTCTGCTAGGTGACACTCTTCATAACCGCCCATTGTACTTGGTTGGCTATATGCGTGATGAAAGGGTAAACCGAATTTTCGTTGATGGAGGATCCTCAGTGAACATTTTGCCAATTCACACTGTGAAACAACTTGGTATTCCCATGAACGAACTCTCAGAAAGTCGTGTGATAATCCAAGGATTCAACCAAGGGGGGAAAAGAGCCATAGGCGCGCGATCAGGCTGGGAATCACCATTGAAGATATGCAATCAAGTGCATGGCTGCATGTGATCGATGCGAAGACTTCATACAATGTCTTTCTTGGAAAGCCTTGGATACATGAGAACAAAGTAGTTCCGTCTACCTACCATCAATGTTTAAAATACTACGAGGGTGAAGTCGAGAAGACGATAATTGCCGATGATGCGCCATTCACTGAGGCAGAGTCACACTTCGCTGATGCAAAGTTCTACTTGAAGAACCACATTGTGAAGGAGATAAAAGTTGATGATGGCATAAAAAGCAAGAATGACGAGCCCATAGCTAAAAAAGCTGAGGTAACTATCGGTAAAGCCAAAGTTGTTACTGAGGAGGTACAACC
This sequence comes from Nicotiana undulata, assembly GCA_005239495.1. Lineage (NCBI taxonomy): Eukaryota > Viridiplantae > Streptophyta > Magnoliopsida > Solanales > Solanaceae > Nicotiana > Nicotiana undulata. The sequence continues at coordinate 4,429 of ML259333.1, read as the reverse complement.
CAATGTGAATAAATCTCATAGAGGGGATATTGCATCTTATGGCAAGAAAGTAAGTCCTAAGCTCCAATATGTCCCTAAAAAGAAGGAAGACGAGGGAGAATCATCTAATCTCCAAACCAACACACTAAAGGAGTTAACTCTTCCGGTGAAACGAATTGAGGCAGTAAAGTTGTCCTCGAAGACGCTTGCAGGGTTTGTAGCTCAAAATCGTTTGCAGAATGTGGCACTCCCTACAAAGATAACAGATGAAGGTTTTGATCCTAATGCTTACAAGCTATTGGCGAAAGCTGTATACAATCCCGATGAGCCGTCAAAGTTAGGGAAGCTCCCATCAAAAGCTGCAACGAGGCAACCACGTGAAGGTTTGGGATACAAGAAACTGTCACCAGTGCGCATCTCCATCAGAAGGGCGAGTAACAATCACATCACTATAGAAGACGAATCTGCCGCTTCTAACAGACCTTCTGTTTTTGACAGACTTGGAAAATCAACTGTGAAAGCTTCCGTATTTGAGAGATTGGGTCTATTAAAGAAGGGGAATAAATTCCAGAGAAATTATCGAAATACAGGAATACCCGCTTTGCCCAAAATTCAGAGTATCTCTAAATATTTCCAAAGTTTGGTTCCTTCTAGAATGAGGCAACAAACAGAAGTCATGGTTTCGTGTGATGAAGTACTGAAGGTGAATCCATACACTGTGGTATACACTAAAGAACGTGATGAAACCATCAAAAGTGTGGGTTCATCGTATCATGTTACTGCACAAAGCGAGCATGGTGTTTTATCTCTAATGGAGGATGATGAGAAATTAGACGATGTTTCACCGTGTTATCACATATCCTTCAACGATGGGGACCCTCAAGAAGATGAAGATGCGAAAGATGCTCCCTTGGAAATTGAAGAAGGGGTGAAGGCAACTGTTGATGCTTTAAAAGAAGTTAACCTTGGCACTGATGAAGAACCAAGACCCACCTACCTAAGTGCTTTACTAGAAATTAATGAAGAAAGCACTTATATTGAGTTACTCAAGGAGTTTAGGGATGTATTTGCTTGGAGTTATAAAGAAATGCCTGGCTTGGACCCTAAAATGGCAGTTCATCACCTTGCGGTCAAGAATAGCGCTCGTCCTGTTAAGCAAGCTCAAAGGCGCTTTAGGCCGAACTTGGTTCCCCTGATTGAAACCGAAGTTAACAAACTCATTGAAGCTGGATTTATTCGAGAAGTTAAATACCCAGCATGGGTTTCAAGTATTTTCCCTGTAAGGAAGAAGAATGGTCAGATTCGAGTATGTGTTAACTTCAGGGATCTCAACAATGCGTGTCCCAAAGATGAATTCACGCTTCCTATTCCAGAGCTGATGATCGACTCTACTACTGGTTACGAGGCAATGTCTTTCATGGACGGTTCGTCGAGCTATAACCAAATCCGCATGGCACCAAAAGATGAAGAGCTTACTGCATTCTGCACCCCCAAAGGTATTTATTGCTACAAGGTAATGCCTTTTAGCTTGAAAAACGCTAGTGCTACTTACCAAAGGGCTATGCACAATATTTTCGACCATCTTCTCCACAAGAATGTCGAATGCTATATTGACGACTTANAAAGAAGGGCGACCACTTGAAAGACTTGAGAATGGTATTTGAGTTGCTCCGGAGGTACCAACTTAGGATGAACCCATTGAAATGTGCCTTTGGAGTTACTTCTGGAAAGTTCCTTGGTTTCATTGTCCGACATCGAGGGATCGAAATTGATCAAGCCAAAGTGGATGCTATTTATAAAATGCCTGAGCCTCGGGATATTCATGAATTGAGAAGTCTGCAAGGAAAGCTAGAATACCTTAGGAGATTCATCTCGAACCTAGTTGGAAGGTGCCAACCATTTAGTCGCCTCATGAAGAAAGGCGTTCCTTTCCAGTGGGACCAAGCTTGTAACAACGTCTTCGAAAGTATCAAAGCCTACTTAATGAAGCCTCCAGTTTTAGCAGCTCATATACCTGGAAATCCATTGATACTATACATTGCGGCGCAAGAAAGGTCTGTTGGAGCACTGTTGGCCCAAGAAAATGGTGAGGGGAAAGAAAACTCCCTTTACTACTTGAGCATGATGATGACACCAAATGAGCTGAATTATTCGCCAATTGAAAAGTTGTGTTTGGCGCTAGTCTTCTCAATTCAAAAGTTGAAGCACTACTTTCAATCTCATGTTGTTCGTCTTGTTTCTAAAGAAAATTCCATCAAGTTCGTGATGTCAAAACCTATTCTTAGTGATCGACTAGCGAGATGGTACCTCCAATTTCAACAATTCGAGATTTTGTACATCCCTCAAAAGGCTGTAAAAGGACAAGCATTGGCAGACTTCTTGGCAGATCATCTGATACTTGATGACTGGGAGCTAACTGGCGGACTACCTAATGAGGATGCAATGGTCGTTGAAGTTCAACCTCCATGGAAGATGTAATTTGATAGTGTTGCGCATCGTGGGGGAGTTGGTGCTGGCGTAGTATTTGTCACTCCTCAAGGTGAAGTCTTGCCATACTCTTTCACCTTGACACAACTCTGTTCCAACAATGTTGTTGAGTATCAAGCATTAATACTTGGGCTTGAAATGGCCGTTGATATGAAGCAATTGCAATTGCAAGTCTTTGGTGACTCCCAGTTAGTGGTCAATCAGCTTTTGGGTAGTTACGAGGTTAAGAAGCATGAACTATGCCCATATCGTGATTACGCTAAAAAGTTAATGGGGTGGCTTGATGATGTGACTATTCAGCATGTGCCAAGGAAAGAAAATAAGAAGGTTGATGCTTTAGCTTCCTTAGCTTCATCGTTAACCCTACCTGATCAAGCGCAAGTTACTGTCTGCCAAAAATGGGTAGTACCGCCACTAAATGAGGCTGAAGGTGAAGAAAATGAACTTAAGCATCTTGTCGTTGTTTCTGAAGTTGAGAAAGAAGAATGGCGACAACCCATTATTGACTACTTATGCTACGAGATACTTCCATAAAACCCGAGGAGAAGGACTGAGATCCGTCGTCATGCACCTCGCTTCCGTTACTACAAAGATACTCTATACAGAAGGTCATTCGAGGGAGTATTCTTGCGATGCTTAGGGGAAGAAGAAGCACTCAAAGCTTTGCAAGAGGCACATTATGGGGTATGTGGGTCGCACCAGTCTGGACCAAAGCTCCACTTCCATATAAAAATGATGGGATATTATTGTCCAACGATGGTAAAAGATTGCTTGGACTACGCTCGAAGATGCAAGGCTTGTCAATTCCATGCGAATTTTATTCATCAACCTCCTGAAGTGTTGCACCCAACTGTTGCATCCTGGTCGTTTGAACCTTGGGGATTGGATGTTGTGGGACCACTGCCGAAGTCTTCTGGTGGACACTTATACATCTTGGCTGCAACTGACTACTTCTCAAAATGGGCCGAAGTTGTTGCTCTTAAGGAGGTAGAAAAGGAAAATATTGCAAGTTTCATTCGAGTAAACATAATCTATCGATTTGGCATTCCTCGTTACATAATAACGGATAACGGAAATCCATTCGACAATAGGTTGATGAACGAGATTTGTGATCTCTTTGGCTTCAAGCAACGTAACTCTTCGATGTACAATGCTTCCGCCAATGGTCTAGCTGAGGCATTCAACAAAACTCTATGCAACCTGCTGAAGAAAGTCGTCTCCAAATCCAAACGATTTTGGAATGGCCGTATGGAAGAAGCTCTATGGGCATATAGGACGACTCACCGCACGCCAACACAAGCAACTCTGTATTCACTCGTTTATGGAGTCGAAGTCGTCTTGCCACTTGAGCTTCAAATAGCTTCATTACGACTGGATATTCAAGAAGGGATCACTGACAAAGAAAATGCTCGACTTCGATTAGCAGAGTTAGAGGCTCTCGATGAAAAGAGGTTGGAAGCTCAACAGAGTCTCGAATGCTCTCAAGTTCGATTGTCTCGCGCCTTCAATAAAAGAGTTCGTCCGAGATCCTTTCAAGTAGGAGATCAAGTCCTTGCTATAAGAAGACCCATTATTACTTCACATAAACCTGTAGGGAAGTTCACTTCAAAATGGGATGGGTCATATGTCGTGCAAAAAGCTTATTCAAGTGGGGCTTACAAGCTGGTTGATGTAGATGGCATGAGAATCGGCCCTATCAATGGCAAGTTTCTGAAGAAGTATTATCCTTGAGGTTGTAACGCTCCTTAACGCATGAGTATAAACTGCATGTTACTTCTGGCCCGCATAAGTCTAAACTGTGTACGGCCCACCAAAAAATAAAAAAAATAAAAAGAAGTCCGCTAGGTTGAAAACCTAGAAAGAGGCATCCTAGGAAAAAGTTAGGACATTAAAAAAAAATTCACCCATTCTGAACTACGGTATGACTTGATCCTCTTCACCGAGGTACGTAGGCAGCTTAGAG